>NDXB01014954.1:0-16358 GCA_002631895.1 Agapornis roseicollis | reverse complement strand
TGAGATGTAGCTGCACCTCCTTTTGCTCTTCTCTGCCTCTTTATCAGCTAACACAGTTCCCCATAGAATGAGACATCTGGTCTCATGGTCCCTGTTTCAGCTGAGCATCTTTCATATGTGATGGTTGATGCCCTACTGCACTTCACATGGTCACCACCTCTTATGCTTTGTAAGATGTCAAAATTTGGGCCACTTTCTACATTAGGATGTGAGATCATCAGCAGCCCACATGTAGGACACCTTTACTCATAACACTCATGCTAGAACTAATCCTGCCTTGCCTCTATACACTGGAAAGATGAAAAGTACCTCACTCTACCAGTCAAATGCCACCAAACACATAGGATGGAGACCCTAAGGGGAGCTGCAACAGGGATTTTGTCCTGGCCCATGTGGGTCACCCACTCCTTCAGGATTTATAAGCAAAGGACCAGCTTTTGTAGCAATGCCAGCTTCCTAATCTTGAGAATGGGGCACATTTCTCTCTCCTGCTCTTTCTTTGTATTTTATCAATGGAAAAGGGTTGGAACCAGATGATCTTAAAGGGTTTCAACCCAAACCAGTCTGGGATCCTGTTACCAGCCCTGGGGCATCAACACTGATCCTATCTGCAAGGAGTTTGAAGCTCCACAGGGAGGATGGGAGAGGAGAAATGTGCCTTGGGCTTGGCTTCCTACAGCCCAGCACTGCTCCCACCCCAGCCTGTGCACATCTGAGGTCCTGGGTAATGGCCAACACTCTCATTTCCCAGATACTCTCTGAATGAATCTGTTTCTCAGCATTTCCCTCCTCCCCTACACCTCTTAGGGGCAGTTTGTCCTATTTTCTCTGTTCAAGCCTGTCTAATAGGATGTGATCTTGAGCTGAAGTACTCACAGAAAGACCAGGAGCTCCCTTTTCTCCTTTCTGGCCGGCCGGACCATTTTCACCCTGTTAAAAACACTTAAGTCATTATGAAAGCTCAGCAGATTGACCATTAAATGCTCCAAGAATAAGTGCACCTTAGAGAGGAAAAGATACTCTGGGAAGGGAGATGGGGAGAAAGGCTTACATGATTTCCTATAAGCTTTAGGGATATCTGTGAGTAGCTCACAGACTCATCCATCTGCAAGGCAACATGAACAGAAGAGAGCTGGGTGCAGGCTCCAATGCTTTTGGGGAGCTCTGCTTTATCCATAAGGATATGTTAGCATCCTTATACAACCTACATAAGGATGCAAACAGCTCCAGTTGAAGTCAGGTTTCTCTGCTATTTATAAAGACCACAAAGGCTGAGGTGGAGGTGTGGAGAGGATCAGAACCTTTGGGAACCAGATGAGGCTGGGATTGCAGTCCCAGTGCTGAAACAGAAGGAGATGCTGAGGTTTGCCAACAGGGCTTTCAGCCCTTTTCTTAGGAGAAAAGACCTTGGCCAATTTTCCTCTCAGAACTGCTGAAAACTGGATTTGTTGATTAAAAATACTAAAAAATATTAAAGGAAAGGGAGCACAGGAAGCACGATCTAAATTAAAGCTGTGACAGTCATCTTTCTCAATCCATGCTTGCTTACAGGGGCTGGAGAGTGAGGAGAAATCACATTACCCTCTACCAACCCATGGAGCTAATACAATGCCATGTCCTGATGCAAAAAGCATCAGTGTTGGCAGCCTGTAAGGACTGATCCAGAACATGGGCTGCAGGTTGGGGTCTGGAGATTAAACTCTCGTTTGTATTCTCTGATGTGTATTAAAAGGCTGAGCATTGCCCCTCTGTAGTGAGGTCCTGCATTGACTATCATTTTGGTCTGCCATGGTATGCATAGTGCTGACCCAAAACATGATGTTTTATGGAAGTCTTACATAAACCAACAGGCAGCCCACAGGGCTCACAGCAGTTGCCCCTGTTGGAGATGCCTCCAGGTAGAAGTGTGGTCAGCACTGCCCATACCCAATGCCTGATGGATAGCCAATATCTTGGTGTTTGGAAGTAAAATGCTCTCTGTGCTTTTGTGGTTGCAAGAAACACAACCCTGAGCATCCATGGTCCCTCCAGCTCCAGTGCAGAGCTCTGCACTGCTACAGGGTGGTGAGGAGCCCCAGCAGGAAGCTCATCCTCATACTGACCCTTTCTCCTTTCTGCCCGTCCATGCCTGGTGGTCCCCTAAGGCAGAGCTGAGATTTCCCTCTTCTCCCTCGTGGACCCTGGAGAGAAGAGCAGAGCTCGGTTAGTGATGTCTAAGTACCCTCTAGAGACACCCCACAGAACCAACTGGGCTTCTCCCTCCTAAAGCCCAACCTGGGCATCAGTAGCAAAGACACTCAGAGCCCTCCAGGTCTCAGATGCTTCCCGGGTAGATCAGGTATGATGGGTCCCAGCCCTGGGCTTTGTCCCTTCTACCTTGGGCAACCACAGTGTTTCCTGCAGTCCTCCCTGCAGAAAGGATGGATGCTGCAGGAGCAGAAGGCAGTTCTCCCTCTTACACTCTGTCCCAGCACTGATACAAGAAACTGCCTCAGCAGAGGAGGCGGCCTAGCAGATGGAGATAATCCCCTCCCACATTAGAAATGAGGGTAACCTCTCTGCTGCAGCTCAGACCCTGGGACTTCCTCTTTTAATCCAGGGAGAAGAGCAGTAACAGTGTGGGTGTAGGAAGTGGCATCTCACAGTCCCTCTTTAATCAGCATCCAAACAAAAGCCATTTGTTATCTCATACACAGCTTTCTGAGCATGCAGTGCTTGTATAGCTGCTAACGTAAAAACTTCCAGCCTTTTTAAACATGCATGAGGGAATCTCACACTTTTGACTCCTTCCTCCTCTCTGTGATTCCTTTGATATATTTTTCATTGCTAGGGACACCCTGGGGAGCAAGGGAAGAAGAATGATGTTGCTGCTATGGTCTGAAACTGGATCTAGTCCACTTCTTGCTGCTCTGGAAGGGTCTTTCTACACCTACACCCTATACAGGAAGGCTTGGGGCAGTCCTTCCTATAATCAACCTGTGAAGCACTGGGTGGAATTCAGCTGTAGCTATAGGATGCTGGAGGTCCAGAACATCCCCTGTGAGCTTGTACCATGGAGTAGATTGCTCCAGATCAAGCCTTTACTTGATGGTGTCTCAGGACACAATACAGATGTGCAGTTTGACCATCAGTGCTACTTGCTGCATCACCTGCATTTTCCCTTCCTTAATCATTTCTTCCCTAAGACTTAAAACCTGGTGTTGGGTATTTTGGTTCGTGGCTCCAAAGAGCAGGGTAACGGCTTTCCCAGCATGTGATGCTCTTCTCCATATGGGGGAAAACCAGGCTAGGAATCAATAAAGCCTACATAGACACCTTTACACCACCCAAGTCCTGCAAGTGCCTTGAAGACAGGGAGACCTTTGAGACCCAGGAGGGCTGACCTGATGAGGTTCAGACTCATCCAGATGGGGTCTGAATGGTCCCAACTTCAATCCTCAAAAGCCAAAGCAATTTTTATTGGTGTGTCTCTACCAGCACAGTCCTGAGCTGTCAGATGCAGCTACATCACCTAAATTCTCCATGTTATTGCATGTGCTTCTCACATGGTGAAGGATATTCACTGGTGATTAGAGTATGGAGCATCTGGCTGGAATAATTCAGCAGGGCATAACAGGAAAATCCTTCCAGAGTCTTTACCTCCTTCCCTTGTCTTCAAAGCACAATCTAATTCCCATTTAGAATGGGAAAACTCAAGTATTACAAACCATACACATATTTCTATAGGGATACATCACTCAAAGGTGAAACATGGGACAACAGATACCTGCTAGACTCAGAGGGTGGCAGGAGTTAAACCAGGGCTATCCCTCACCACTATGGGTAGCACCTGGGTTTCAGGTAGTTGCCCAAGTCCAGCTTTTCTTTTGTTCTCAGTTCTTTCACGTTATTTATGTATTCTCTTGTCCAAGCCTGAAGCTCAGCACAGATGAGAAGGGTATTTTAATTTCCAGTCCTCTTTCACTTGACAAGTCCTTCAATACTTAATGGATGCTACCTAAGGGCGGGTGTTAAGCATTAATCTCTATCATCATCCCCTCTGCATTGTGCTGGCAGCAGCAGGGCACTCTTCATTACCATAGGATCTGGGGGCAGAGTGTTCCTGCTCATCAACAGCATTAACATGTTTTGTTTCAAAGTCTTTTTGTCACATTTAAAAGGACCACATCGTGTCTTGCATGCAAAAACACTCATTAGGGGTGGCCCACAAACAGGGTCTGAAAGCCACCAGCTCCTTCCGAAGCCTTGGCATCCTGATCCCACATAATTAACAACGGGAAAGGTGCACTTAATGCCCAGCTAACTTGAAATTATCAGCCTTCCTTTCTTGACTGAGAGGTCACATTTTACACTGCAGAGAGGCAAAGAAGAGAGGAAAGGAAAAAGAAATGAATCTCCGGTGATAAATGCACCAAGAGATGAAGTAATTTGGCCAAGATCCCACAGGAATACAACAGACTTTGGAGCCATCTCAATGTGGGACACATCAGCTTGTAAGGGGATGGGTGATGTTTGTGGACATGGGGACGTGGGGACGCATCTGGGATGCTGTGTCACATGGGGATGTAAGGTGCAGATCTCGCCATGGTTCAGGGCATGCTCACCTGTGGCCCTGGCTCACCCTGTGGCCCTTGGGGCCCATCTGGTCCAGCAACTCCGGTCTTCCCAGGCCATCCCATTTGTCCTTTGAAGCCTCCCAGGCCAGGAACTCCCTTGGTCCCCTGAGAATCACCAATAGAGCAGTTCAAGCACAGCTGGTTATAGAGACAGGCCAGCCAAGTGTTACCCAAATACTTCCACGGCACTGGCAATAAGAGGAGACCACTTGTATCCTACTTTGTCTCCTATTGTTGTGCTATTAACAGAGCACCAGTTGTATGGTAGAGATCACTTTAGCTTTGCTCTTCCCCTTTATTTGTCCAGAAGGCACCTCCTTGCTTGGTGAGACATGGGCACCCCCTCTCTGGGATGACGCTTAATGATATCTAATGCCCAACTCTCTCTGCACGTGTAAGCAGAATCCTTTAGTCTGTAAACTTGGGAAAAACAATGACTCCCAAGGAGGAGACTGGAAGTTACCATGAGCTGGCCTATGAATTTCCCAATCACCTGTACCACTGTGAATGGTACAGATGTGTAGGAATGGGAAAGGCTCCCATTAAGCACAGCAGAATGCCTCCAGTTAACCCAACACCCAACCTGCAGCAGTGGCTGAAAGCAGATGTTTGTGGGAGAGAAGAACAGGAGAGGAAGGGAGTGATACTACCCAGGAAATGACCTCCCAGCCTCCAATCATTCATAGCTCCGAGGCTCAGTGAGCTAGAAGGGTTGCTTGACAACAGCAGAACCTTTAGTGTTCTAACAGATGACTGTTGTGGAGTGATGACCAGAAGCGTTGTTATCAATAAAAGCAATAAATTCATTACGATCCCAAATCAGATGGACACCAGACGGTGGAGCCGAATGAGGGAAGGGCCTGAGGGGCTGGAAAATGTCGGAACACTTGATGGAGGCTGCTGGGAGTATTGTCTGGTTTTCCTTTTAAACTGAAACCCTATTTTTTTCCTCCATGGAAAGGTACAAATTTTAGACTTGATCTTTTAGGGAAGAAAATGGAAAATGAAGCAATGCAGAGAAGGAAGATTGGAGGGGGATGATCATGGTGGGGATTCCTCATGTAGTTGAGAGCAGAGCCCAGGAACAGGTCAGCTTGGAGACCTTTCCCACTACTGTGTCCATGTGTCCAGCATTATCCAGCTTTTCTGCCCCACAGCATCCCTGGCACCCTTTACCCTTGGCGTGGTGGTGGTGAATAAACTCCAACAACTAATCCCAAGAAGGGTTTGGATGCTTTTCCTCATGTTAAGCAGGCTTCCTCCTGGGGTTTCATACATGAGCAGAAGGTGTCCCTTGGCAGGGGGNCTCAGTGAGCTAGAAGGGTTGCTTGACAACAGCAGAACCTTTAGTGTTCTAACAGATGACTGTTGTGGAGTGATGACCAGAAGCGTTGTTATCAATAAAAGCAATAAATTCATTACGATCCCAAATCAGATGGACACCAGACGGTGGAGCCGAATGAGGGAAGGGCCTGAGGGGCTGGAAAATGTCGGAACACTTGATGGAGGCTGCTGGGAGTATTGTCTGGTTTTCCTTTTAAACTGAAACCCTATTTTTTTCCTCCATGGAAAGGTACAAATTTTAGACTTGATCTTTTAGGGAAGAAAATGGAAAATGAAGCAATGCAGAGAAGGAAGATTGGAGGGGGATGATCATGGTGGGGATTCCTCATGTAGTTGAGAGCAGAGCCCAGGAACAGGTCAGCTTGGAGACCTTTCCCACTACTGTGTCCATGTGTCCAGCATTATCCAGCTTTTCTGCCCCACAGCATCCCTGGCACCCTTTACCCTTGGCGTGGTGGTGGTGAATAAACTCCAACAACTAATCCCAAGAAGGGTTTGGATGCTTTTCCTCATGTTAAGCAGGCTTCCTCCTGGGGTTTCATACATGAGCAGAAGGTGTCCCTGCTTATGGCAGGGGGTTGGAACTGGATGATCTTAAGGTCCTTTCCAACCCTGACTATTCTATGATTCTATAAGGTGAGCTTAAGGAAACCTCCCCTCTCCTGCCCTTTCCACCTGCAGTCCCAGCCTTAGTCACTGAGTCACAGAATAGTTTGGGTTGCAAGGGACCTTTAATGCTCCAGCCAGTTGACATTTGACCTCTGGAAAGGGTACCTATGATGCAGAAAGTGTGTAACTTTGTTAACTCCACCTGATGGATGTGAGATTCAGCCTTCTATAAACAGCAGCTTGATGCAGTCTGGTGAGCACTGACCTTTTCTCCTTTCTCTCCAGGAATCCCTGAGGCACCATCATCCCCTGATGCTCCCTGCTCACCCTGGAACGAGCCAAGATAAAATCATGGCCAATGTGGACTTGGCAAGGTTGCAAATTGCTGCACGAACCAGCTCTTCTTCAGATTACACTATTATGTACTGGGTCTCTGAGCCTGTGCATTGGTGGTACCCAAGGAAACAAGGAAATCACATTAAGAAGCTCCATTACTTGACATGTGCAATGATGCCTGTGGAGCATCAGGGATGGGGTGGACGAACATGGTTGAGTCTTGCAGAGGTGAGTGAAGGGGTCCCTACTTCAGTATCCAAGCATCTTCACTCAGATCCATGTTGGCTTATAGGGTTAGATGCAGAATAACCCCATTTGTGCCCTTTGAAAAGAATTAGCATGTTGCAGAGATGGATTTGCAGCACTTGCAAAGGTTTTTGGGAACCTCTTACTTGTCGAAGATGCCTAATTTAGATACCTTTGGTCCATACAGTCCATCTGATCCTGGGATCCCCGGTCTTCCAGGACTGCCAGTTTCTCCCTGTGGATGACACAGCAGAGGATGTTCTGTAAGCACAAGCAACTCCTACAACATTGGGAAAACTGGCTCCAAAAAGCCAAGGTTAAGCACTACTTGAGGGGGAACAAGATAACACTCCTGGTAACAGAAACCTAAGTATAGGCAAAGCCTTACTTCAGACCAATATAAACACTAGACTGCCCCAACTCTAAGCCCACCTACATGAAAGTAGGTGGGAAACCCACTGAACAGTGCTTCATTTACCCAATAGGCCAATGAAGGCAAATATTAATAACAGCAACAATAATAACACCACCACATCCCATCAGCTCAGCTATTAACAGCTCCCTCAGTTCTTATCAAGCTTTCCAAAGCCCTTCATGAAAAGACCATTATCCCTGTTTATAGAGGAAGGTCTAATATGCTGACAGCCAGAGCCATGTGCCCAGCACTGATTGCAAATTGAGTCCAGGCAGTTGCTAAGCCACAGGGCAGGAGGGGATTTGGGCAAGGTCTGGGTTTTCTTAGTCCAGATTACCATGAAGTTCCCTTCAAGCCTTCAAACCCCTCCATCCACTGCTGCCATGGCTCTGCAGGGCCATGCCCACCAAGTGGGACTTGTGCCAGAGTGAGGGTGGCTTCTTCATGCATAATGCTATCCTGGGATGGGTGGGAAACCCTGCTGGAAGTGGGGCAGCCAAAGCAGGATGGAAAGCTGGGCTTAGCTCACCTTAATGCCTTTGGCTCCGGGAGCTCCGATGCGTCCTGGAAGCCCTCGTAAGCCCTGAGGATAAAGCAGATCCTAGGTGGTGATGTTCAGTCAAGGTGAGGGAACGAGTGAGAGACTCCACGTGTACACAGGGTTAACTCCAGTGTAGCTGCTACTATGGTCTGAAGTAGCAGACCACTTCTTGTTGTTCTGAAGGGTCTTTCTACACCTGCACCCCATAGGGAAGGCTTGGGGCAGTCCTTCCTATGATCACCCTGTCAGTAGTGCAGCACTGGGTGGGATTTAGCTGTAGTTATAGGATACTGGATCATGCTGGAGGCCAGCTGCAAGCTGTTGTTTTGCTCAAAGCATCCTTCCTCATCAGCCTCGCTGCAGCTTGGAGCTGGAGCTCACTTCCCTGCTTGCCCAAACCTCTGCTCCGCAGGATCATGGAATGGCTGATGTTGGAAGGAAGCTCTGGAGGACATCTTAGACTCATAGACTGGTTTGGGCTGGAAAGGACCTTTAAGATCACTCAGTTCCAACCCCCTGCCATGGGCAGGAATACCTCACACTATCTTGTCCAACCCCCCTGCTCAAGCAGAGCCATCTAAAGCTGGTTGATGAGGACCATGTTCAGACAGCTTTTGAATATCTCCAAGGATGGAGATCTTACAGGATCTCACCCGTCTCCTACCTTGGCTCCTTTCTGCCCCATGTCTCCAGTGGTTCCAGCATCACCTTTTCCTCCCTGCATAAAAAAAGAAGACAAATGTACCATGAAAAGTGAAGGATACGGCCCTGGTGATAGCATCACCTTGCCCTTACATTGTGCTTTGAATCAGCAGGAGCTCCTTTAACATCAGCAGATGATGCTAGTAATGCAACCAGCTCTGTGGTGGGAGAGGGAATGATCTTGCAGAAGGTGGATGACTGTGACAGTGCTGCTAGTGAAGTGGGACAAATGCTGTGATGGGTCTCCACAGGGTCTGTAGCTTACAATAGGCAACACTGAGGCAATGACCCTTAGGGATCTGTATGTTGGAGTGGAAGTTACTGAGATTTGGAAACTAATCAATGGAGCGGCTACAATCACAAGGACCTGCATATGGAGGTGCTAGATGGTCTCACTCAGCAATTCTTTGGGTCACTGCCTGTGGATATACAGGCTGTCACTCAAAGCCTGGATCCTTCAGGCACTACCTGAATGATCTAGAGGATGCTCGTTACTTTCAATGAGGTCTTTCTTTCCTGCTCCTCCCAAAATCTTCTCCTGTTTTCTTCTCTCTCATGGGAAAACAAGGGAGAAAAACACCAGCAGATTTCAGNGAACAGCTTCTGCCTTAGCTCCAACCTGAACTCCCCCTGTTTCAGTCTGAACCCATCACCCCTTGTCCTGTCACTGCAGTCCCTGAGGAAGAGCCCCTCTCCAGCATCCTTGTAGCCCCCTGCAGACACTGGAAGCTGCTCTGAGGTCTCCACGCAGCTTCTCTTCTCCAGGCTGAACAGCCCCAATGTTCTCAGCCTGGCTCCATACAGGAGCTGCTGCAGCCCCTGAGCATCCTTGTGGCCTCCTCTGGACTTGCTTCAACAGCAATGGACCAAGTCCAGAGGAGGCTGGTACATTGTGGATGGGTTTCCTGCTTTGGCCTCACTGCTGGCTGGAGGAGGAGGAGGGTTGGAGAGCTCAGGGCTCCGTTACCTGCGGAGGTTCTGCAGTGCTGCTCACATCTCCGCTTGGTCTCAAAGCGGTTGCTGTTCCCTCGGCATCCCCCGAAGACAAAGGGCCGGCAGGCGTTTGCCTCTGCGTGGTAATACCAGAGCAGGGTGTAGTGCTGGCAGGAGCCCTCGTCCATCGGCTGCAGGCAGGGCTCTGCAGGGAACAACCCCGTCCACCCCTGTGTTGGACCCAGGCCTCACTTCGTCACCTACATCCTCCCCCTTGGCTGGCCCAAGGACTTGCACGGCCACACAGTCAGCATCTGACCCCAAAGCAATGGGGTTGGCAGAGCAAAGGGTCAACAGGGACCAAGGTGAGGCGTCTGGCACTGTACTTCCATAGTGGGATGAGCATAGGATCATGGAAGAGTTTGGGTTGGAAGGGACCTTCAAAGGTCATCTAGTGCAATCCCCAACATAGAATCATGGTATCAGCCAGGTTGGAAGAGCCCTTTAACAACCAGGCTGGAAAAGCCCTTCCAGCTCATCCAGTCCAACCATTCCCAGCCCTGCCCAGGCCACCCCTGCCCCATGGCACTGAGGCCTCATCTCCACGCTGGGTGAACCCTTGCAGGGCCGGTGCCTGCAGCCCTGCCCTGGGCAGCCTCTTCCAATGCCTGAGCACCCTGGGGGCAAGGAATTGTTCCTCAGCTCCATCTGAACCTGCCCTGGGGCAGCTTGAGCCCGGTTCCTCTTGTCCCATCCCTTGTTCCTTGGGAGCAGAGCCCAGCCCCTCCTGGCTCCATCCTCCTGTCAGGCACTTGGAGGGAGCCATCAGGTCCCCCCTGAGCCTTCTCCTCTCCACACTGAACCCCCCAGCTCCCTCAGCTCCTTGGTGCTTCATGGCACTGTCCATCCCTGTGCTGCCCATCATGGTTGTGTCTGGCCTTTGCAAGGGGGTGATTAACCCTTGCGTCCTGGGCAGGGTGATGTCTTTGCAGGTTGTATTTGGGGTGTTGCTTGGGGGACTCTCACTGGTGGGACTCGACACCTTCCAGTTCATTCACCACTACCTCAGTGCCCTGGGCCAAACCCGGCTCCTTCAAGCCCATTCCAAACCTGTGTTATGAGCTGAACTGTTTGCTGGCATGTGTAACTCCTTCAGCACCACATCCCCGTGATGTTAATGCCAACAAACACTTCCCTCCAGGAAGTGACTTCCATAAATGCCACTTAATTCAGTGCATCTCACCTGGTAATTGAGTGTGGGCTTCTCGGCGCTGGGGCTGAGAAGGACCCGTTATCTGCTGCGCCCAGGGAGCCACTGGGGAAGCAAATGGAAACCACAAGTGATGAGGGCACACAAGCAAATCAGGCACCGTTTAAATAGAGATCACTGGAGTCTCACCTGGCTTCCCACCAGTTAACAAGTGCTCTTAATAAATGTCACAGAGCAACAGGCAAAGGGAGGGAGAAAGGGGCAGCAATAAAAGTCTTAACGGTGTTAAACAGACCCGAAAGGTTGGGTGTTAGTCAGAGAAAATGGAAGTGTTTGTGGTGGCTTGCAGGAGATAAACGTCAGGCCAAAGTTTTTGGCTTGGAGAAGCCCGGAGCGATTGTAATCTGGCAGCAATAACACTCCCCTTGCAGAACCCTGTTAACATTTGGAGCTCCTATCCTCTCTCATCACTTAGCAGAGGGATTTATGAGCCCTCCTGCCTCGGACCTGGGCTGTAATGGGATTGTCGGCTGGCGATGGCTGCAGCTCTGATTCACTCAGATGTGGTACAACCCATCAGACACCGCCCCGATCCCAAACGCCGCCTTCGTATGAAGTGAGGTTCTAGCCAGATGGATGATGTCTTTGAGGTACGACACAGACATCAGGAGAGGAAGGTGGTGGTGATTTCAGTCCACTTCTATGCTTAGCTGGATTTGTGGGATCGTTTTAGTCCTCAGGAGATTACATGGGAGAAAAGTAGAGATCATCACCAACAGGTTTGCCTTAAATCTCTTCCCAAGGCTCTGGGAAAGGTAACCATAAAATGGTTTGGGGTGGAAAGGACCTCAAAGCTCCTCCAGCTCCAGCCCCTGCTCCCACAGGCAGGGACCCCTTCCACTGGAGCAGCTTGCTCCAAGCCCCTGTGTCCAACCTGGCCTCCAACACTGCCAGGGATGGGGCAGCCACAGCTTCTCTGGGCCATCACCCTGGGCCAGCGCCTCAGCACCCTCACAGGGAACAGCTTCTGCCTTAGCTCCAACCTGAACTCCCCCTGTTTCATTCTGAACCCATCACCCCTTGTCCTGTCACTGCAGTCCCTGATGAAGAGCCCCTCTCTGGCATCCAAAGGCTGCTTGTTGCCTCCATCAGTATCCCAGGCAGTGGGCAGGCCCACAGGGCCAGGGAAAGCCACCCAGAAGCCATTATCCCATGGGGACAGGAAAAGGAGGATGCCTGATCAGTAGCTCCTCTGTGCCAATGGGATCATACTGCACATCAAGTCTGCATGAAGCTGGGCCAAGAATCCCCTCATCGTGATGCTCACCATGGTTCATGGTCAGAAGAAAGGGTAGATGATCTGAAACACAGATAAAACTGCCCCATCCCTGCAAAGATGGCTGTTTTCAGCCATCATCTGTATCTATCAGGCTCATCTCCTGGGCTTTTCCACCATGACACCCACTGCATCCCAATGTGGTCCTGGAGCTTCCTATGCTAACATCAGCTGTGCCTACAGCGTGAGCCATGAACCTCCCTCCAGCCCATGGGCAAACAGCAGCACTTAGATTATCTCCGTATGGCTGAACAGCCTTCGTCCCCAAAATGATGGTTGCAGCTTGTCTGCCTGCTGCTGCTCAAGATCTTATTGGGATCTTGATAATACATGGGGATCCAGTCTTGGATCATGCTCTTGCCCTCTCTAGTTGCCTGGTGTAGATGTAGATGCAGTGTGAGCGATGCCACAAGCTCACTGGTGTTCAAGTATAGATGTATCTATATTGCATGTGTCTTCAAGGAAGGACCTTGGCCCTTCTCTCTCCCCCTCATCTCTTGGGCAACACAAAGGGACAGGAAAAGAGCTGGTTGTTTTTCCATTAGCTGTAAGTAGTTTTACCCATTAAAGGGTTCATGAGGCTCTGGGCAGAAATAGTCTGTAATAGCTTGAGTGTTTGGTCTCAGAGATGTAATTTCTGGCTGATAGGAAGCTTTACTAGAGATTGCAAAGGACACAATGGGAAGAGAGGGACAAAATCAGCCTGAAACCAGCAGCCTCCTCCCAGCCTTTCAAATGCATCCTTTTGAAGGTGATGACCATCATTGAGGCCTCACACTTTGGCTTTTCCTCACCTTCCAGAGGCATCAGCTCACATCATCTCTGAGCACAGATGAGCACAGGGGTACCACAGCATGGGACCCCCCCTTGTAAATCCCTTCACAGCCTTATTTCTGCCCAGTCCCAGGGAAGAGAATTTAGCACTGGGTTCATGGAATGCTCCAGAAGGTTCTGGTTGCCATGACTGGAATGATGGGAAACATGCAGCTATTCTGCTGCACTTACCTGCAATAAATGAAGGTGGCTTCATGAAGGACTTCAGGGAGGTCATGAACGTGGTCATGTTCTGGGGTTTGTTAAGCATTTCCTCCTGGCTTTCACCATCCCTTCTGGTGTGTTCCCAAGGCTGAAACCCCCCTTGGAGCTGCCTGTTGATTTCAGCTGCCTCCAGACCTGTGGGTTTAATCTCTGGGTCAGTGAGGATGAGATCTGGTGCCGCAGTTTGAAAGGCACCATGATGTGACCAATGGTTGTAGCTCAACAAAGTGACTGTCACTGTATAACACAGGGTGGGAGACAAACCACAACACTGTGTTTGGCTGGCCAATGCCTACAGACCATTGGGGTATGTGGTCAAAGTAGGAAGCCTATTGCCAAATCACATACAGTATAGAGAAAGGCAAGCAGTTTAGGGGACATTGTACTGCCTCCTGTGTTCTCAGGAAGGCAGCAAGGGATATGCTAAACTCAGTAATAATAAAAGCTGGTTTTTAGGAATTGGTTCCCTAGAACTGTGCTGGGCTTCCCTGGGACCTCCATGGCTTCATGGACCTCAGTGTCAGTGGGGATAGAGTCCTAATCAGAACTACATGGATAACGAAATGCTGCTGGATCAGCATCTCCATGGGATAGTGCTGAGCACTGCCTGTCTTCTCAGGTAGGACCTGTTTACCCAAAGGCTGGGAGTCCACAAGAAGAGTTTGCTGAGTTATACACATCCAGCTCTACGTCTGGATGTGTTTGAAGCTGTGGTTCCATCATCCTTCATACTGGGAATGTCTGATGCCCAGTGTATTGAAGGACAAGCGTGATCTGAACCAGGCTGGAAGCACATTAGCAAAGGAGGTATTTTGGGAGTTCTGTTTCATGGTGGATGGACAGACAGGATGGCAGCTAGGGGACAGCAGATACAGTGGAGCCTGACTGCATAGAATCAGAATGGTTTGGGTTGGAAAGGACCTTAAAATCATCCAGTTCCACCCCCCTGCCATGGGCAAGGATGCCTCACACTACACCATGTCACCCGAAAGTTAAACCAAAGCAAAGTTAACCCAGAAACCTGTTTCAAAGCACTGTGGACCAGCAGACTGAATCCATCCCAGATTAATGCTGTGGGTTTGATCTGGGTTTACTTTCCTTTGCTAACTCACTGTGTTATCTAAATGATGCAAGAAGCTGTGGCTACCCCATCCCTGGCAGTGTTCAAGGCCAAGATGAACATGGCTTGGAGCAAGCTGCTCCAGTGGAAGGGGTCCCTGCCCGCGGCAGAGCTTGGAAATGGATGAGCTTTAAGGTCCCTTTCAGCACAAACCAGTCTGGGATTCTGTGGTTCTATGCTGTGAGCATGGGATGGAGAAGACCACATGCTCCTGGTTGAAGGCTCAACCAGGCAGACACCAGGCAGGGCCCTTGGGTAACACCTGAGTCATGAAGGGCTCCCCAAGGCTGTTCTTTGCAGGAGCACAGAGGCTGCTGTGTCCAAGAGCACTCACTGTGCAGGATCCACTTGCTCTCATTTATTTACATCACAGAAGCAAATGGAGGCTGAGTCAGGGGCAGGATCACAGGTATGGGAGAGGTGTTCTCATGGGTGCAGCTTTAAAAGCTGGGTGTCAAGAATAGTTTGATCCTCTCTTGCAGTAGAGGGTAACAGCAGGAGACCTCTTGGTGTCCCTTTCAATCCTGTTTTCTCCTATTCCTCTCAAGAAATACCCTCCAGAGCCAGGGTCCAAAAGCAGTTGGTGATCCAGGGTCATTTTATGTACTGAATTACAGGAAAGCCCCTTATTCTTAGCAACACCTTTTCACCTGCAGTTTCAGGCTGATGAAACAAGGAGAACATATTTTACTGCATGAGTTCACATGCGTTTCTATAGGTATCAGCAGCCTTACCCCTTTCGATGAGCATCCTTCCCAACTCACCTCCACAATCTGCAAACATAAGACAGACAGGACATAGTTTGTTTGCTACTTCTTTTCCCCTGTTTTTTCTTTTTTCCTTTTCCCTTCTTTTTTCTTTTTCCTTAGTTTTCCAGGCAGCACATGCTTTCACGGACTGCTTTTTATCCTTCTCCCCCTCTTCAAAGCATTCAAATATACCCCTAACATCTCTGGGCAGAAATGCATGCGGCGCTAGTTCAGTGGCAAGTGGTGGTGAACTCAAACATCCTTGAATTGAAAGGCTGTGATTAGATAAAATGCAGCTCTAAACTTCCCCTGTAACTCAGTGCCTGTCACCCATCAGTGGGGAAGTGGAGCTGAGCAGGGAGGAAAAGCTTTGCTGACAAAACAACAAGGGAATAAATGGGAATAGACAGGGTTTAAACGGAAAGAATTAAGAGTTAGAGTAGGAAGCCAGGATCATGGCAGAGACCTGGCAGCCCAGAGGCCCACACTCATCTCAGAGCATGGAGAGGTGACGTGTCTCCACTTGCTGCTAATGGGTGATATTTGCTCTGCAGAGCCAGCATGTGCCAGCGCTCAAATTGCTCCAATTTAGCTGCTGGTGTGTGTCAGAGGGTGGCCCCAAGCACGGCTCAGGGGCCAACTTACCACATCTGCCTCTCATCTCGCTCCTCACCACCTCCTTCACCTCCTCCTCCTGTGCCATGGGAGGAAAGCAGAGTTAGCAGTGAATAGCAGTGAGCAGCTCTGCTCTGGAGCCAGGCTGAGAGAACCGGGCTGGTTCCTGAAGGGGAGACCTGAGAGCAGCTCCAGGGCCTAAAGGGGCTGCAGGGAACCTGGAGAGAAAGGGGCTTGGGACAAGGGGGAATGGCTTGAACCTGCCCCAACAGGGGAGACTGAGCTGAGCTCTGAGGCAGAAGCTGCTCCCTGTGAGGGTGCTGAGGCACTGGCCCAGGGTGATGGCCCAGAGAAGCTGTGGCTGCCCCATCCCTGGCAGTGTTGGAGGCCAGGTTGGACACAGGGGCTCGGAGCAAGCTGCTCCAGTGGAAGGGGTCCCTACCCATGGCAGGGGGCTGGAAACATGCTATCGCCCTAGATGTAGGTGAGATGTAGCTGCACCTCCTTTTGCTCTTCTCTGCCTCTTTATCAGCTAACACAGTTCCCCA
>NDXB01014952.1:44009-54949 GCA_002631895.1 Agapornis roseicollis | reverse complement strand
CTTCCTTCAGTCCCTTTTTTCTGGGAAAAACCAGAAATAGGTTTTTTTTTTTTTTTTTGCAAGATTACATTTTCAGAGGTGCCAAATGCCTCAGAGGCCTTCTGCCTCAAATGTAAGCTGTAGTGTGTAGGGTTTTTTTGCAGTGACTGTGACTAGCCATCTTGTAAAGATTATTAGGAGTAAGTAAAGAGGTACATGGGCAGTAAAGGGGACTAAGCAGCAAAAAAAACCCAAACCAGATATTGAGGTTCAGAAAGAGATCATAACTTGAAAGGAGACCTTCTTCAGCTCAGACTCAATTAGACTTGAGAGAGACTGGGTAACCAAGTGAATCACCAATTATAAGTTTCATACCAAGGACTTTTATGAATTTTCTCAATTCAGAGATGGTACAGTATAAACGAACAATAGACAACACAGTACTTGAGTCCTTTTATTTAAGAAACAGAAAAAGTGATGTGAGTGGTTGTGGCCGACTTGGTCTGACCTTGGTATTCTACAAGATAGTGGCATCAAGGGAAATAAAAAACAGGGTAAACCTCACTGTGATGGATGGCAAAAGGTAGACTGTGTTAGACTAACCCATTATCCTCCTGTAGTAAAATAACTGAAGTGATATCTCACTTGGTGGGAAATGTGGGAGAGATGATATTAGAGAGGAAAAGATATTCTTAGAAGAGCCACTATAGTGGCTGATGATGTCAAGTCACTTACTGAGAATGAAAAGCAAAGAAAAGGACTGAAACAATAAATATTTTTGATTGTATTCAAATCCTACTGTAGGCAGGATAACAAAAGTGGGGAGGGGAGAAGTTAAGCTTTGTTTTGCATAGCCTCACATTTTCCACAAGGAGAACTCCTTTCTACTCCTTCCATCAAATATACACTTGTGCTACTCACAAGTCTGTGGCTGAGAGCAGAGACCAGCACTGGGAGCACTGCTGCCATGGGTCAGGAGCAGGGCATGGTTTTCTGGCAAGGAAAGAGCTTGTTTGGAACAGAAAGGTACAGGCAGCATTAGGAACACATGGGCTAGCTTGTACGAAAGCACAAGAGAGCACAAAGTGAAGACTGGAAAGTCAAGGAGACTGTCTGGGTCCACAGAAGAGGGGCATCAGCAGGACCCCAGGTTTTCCTGAATTTTTGCCTTGCATTGTGAGCAGGATAGGGAACTGCAGCAAGGAGCTGGGCAAGGATTCCCACAGCAAAGCATTCATGAATTGACAAAACCGGGACTTTTGGCCATTGGAAAATTTCAGTGAGCTTTATTTGGACTTGTTCTGCTTTCCCTCTGTTGCTGTGGTCTTAGTAACACTGTCCACCAGTTCTTCTCCTTTCTTGACGTGTATCACCCAGATGTTTATTTAGAGGTTTATGTGCCTACTCCTGCTGATTTGCTGCTGTAAATAAATATTATTAGTACTAGTAAGAAGGACAATAAAGTTACTGAGTTTAAAGTAAGAAACCAGGTTTTGAGCCTGGAAGATACGGGAAACAAGGCCCATTAGTGTTACCCTTGTGAAATTGATGTGACTCCAGACTGATCAGTGTGTTTCCTACATGTAGAGTAGCCCTCCCCTCATGCCCTGTCCCCAACAACCATTTGTTTTGTTCCCAACATATTTCAAACCTTTGGAGACACAACTGGTTTTGTCTAAATGTTAATTCCTCCTATGTTTCCCTAATGAAACTGGCAGCATGGCCAGTAAATGTTGCCAGCACTACTGTGCATCACAACAATCTCATCTCCTTGATACAATGCTGAAGTTCTAACCCTTCAGTTTGCTGTGCTTTATTTTGAGAGAAGATTTCTAAAGGGAAACCCATTCTAGTCACAAATAAAACTTAGCCAGTTCCTCTATGCTAGGCAAAGTTACCTTTTGGTGCACAGAGGGGTAAATCAAACCTCAGGTCAGAAAACAACTGAATTTTTATCATTCAAACCATTCCTAGGCAGCATTCCTCCCTTTTGGGAACTGGAAACAAAATATACCCTTGGCATCCTTTTAACACAGCTTCCCTGCTAGTTACGTTTTAGACTAACCTCTTTTACAGCTAATGACACACAGCTTCCCTGCTAGTTATGTTTTAGACTAACCTCTTTTACAGCTAATGAGGTAGTAAATTATAATAATATAGATATATTCTATAGCATTGGCCAGCATCTTGCTAAATGCTGGCGGAGTGTACGCTGCTGGCATCCCTGGTTTGCCCTGTCAGCGCTACTGCTGTTGCTGCTACAGACTCTTCAAAATAGTATGGCTGATCTCTTCAGGAGCCCAATTCCTTATTCATTCCCTACACTCACTGCAACTGGGGGATTAGGAGTTATTTTAAACCTAACAAATTCAAATTACTTGTACCAGATTTTGCAGTTACTACTATCCCAGAATTTGCTTGATCCCAGGCAAAACAATTTGCAGTTCCCAGGAAGTTGTAGTGAGAGAAAAGGATCATATTGACCCATGAATACTGCAATAGTGAACGTTTACAGCAAGAATTGGTGCTACTGAAAACACTATCAGATTATTACTAACACTTGCCACATTGTAATTTTCATCTCCCAGTAGTTTCATTTGGGAAGTAGTGGTGTTGGCACAGGAGGCGGAGAACAAAGTCATACTCAGGGTTCACAGGAGTTCAGGAGAGGGCTTATGTTTGTGCATTATCTACTGCCTTGGAGGAGTGCACATGCCCTTACAGAAGCGCTCTCTGAGGGAGCCTCTGGGCTTGCTGCCCCTCCCTTAGAAATAACTCTGGTCACCTCTCCTTAACTGCTTAACAAAGATCTTCCTCTTAAAGGTTGGCTGCTAGCCCAGCTTAGTTTGGATGAGGTGGGCTTGGTGGGTGGCTCAGGTAAGTAATTCCTGGGCTGTAAGTTAGCAGAGGAAGGCACAGGGTCTGGGGGGGGGGGTAAGCTTTCTATATGCCAAGCCCCTCTATATCTTGCTTGCTGGATGTTTTCTGCTGTGTTGAGGAGTCCAGTGGGAAACTGCAGAGCTGTGATTAATTGCTTTTCTGTAGGTGAGTTGTACAAATACGTTTTGAGGCAGAAGAACAGACAGGGTACAGACAGCATTGCAAAAGAGGCAATTGGCATCTTATTGACATAGTTTTCGTGCTGTAATCACGACAATGAACAGACTAATCTATTTATGTTGTCATGTCTCTGACTGAGCTGCTTGCTGTTTTTGGCCTTGGTAGCCTATACAGATATGAATGTCTACCCTATTACAGTGCAAGCTCCTGATTTTATCAGCCACGTAACCACTTTCTCATTTAAATCATAGATTATCTTCAGAACGGAGATAATCTCGGTGCATTTCATTTGCTCACCAGTCACTCCAACAGTGATGTAATCCTTCACTAGGGTCCTGAGATGTGACCTCAGTTAAAAATTTGCAGTGGTATTTTGCCAAATTATCTTTGCTTTCAGGCCCGCTGTGTTACAGCTCTTAGAAGTGACTTGGCTCCATTATTCCTTTACCCTGGAAATATATATAGGTATGTAGTTTCAGGCCATAGGTGTCAGAGAGAAATTAAACATCACTGGGCTGGGTATGAAACCCAGCAGGATTGGAGTGTAATTTACTAGTAGCAAGTAGAAAACCAACCAAAGGAACTGTTTGTTTTCTACTCAATGCATAAGACCACTAGCTCTTGGATATCTCAGTTGAAAGATACCTAAACAGACCTTACCCCTTAAGATTCTAATTTCTACCACTGTGGGACAGGATTCACTGGGTTCTGGGAGAGCTGTTTTTCTAAATTTGGCAGTTTATATTATTCAGCTTTCTTGGAGCCCACCCTAATCTGCCAAGCTGTGCAAACAGCTGCTGATGTGCAGCCAACACTGAGTGTGCCGTGCTTCAAACTCCACTCAATTGCTGATTCCAGCTTCCTGGATTTCTCAGGCTGAAGGATTTTAGGCCTGCCAATGCCAACAGTGATGGATGGTAGCCTGGCTTACCTGCTCTCCTTAAAGGCTTACTTGTGAAGCAGGTTGCTTGAGGCTGGGGATGATGTTTGGGGAGTTTCTCAAAGGAAACAATATCTGCATATCCTTTCCTTGCATTGCTACAGCATGAAGGCTTACTGAAATGATAGATACACAGCATACTTGGGTTTTCCCTTTAAGCATATGTATAGCAATATATAGGAGCTTATACAATTTACCTGGGTTTTACTTTGTTTATTTATTTGGGGTTTTTTTTTGGCTAAGGCAGTGACTCATCTTGGAAACCTGGTCAATAAGTATGGAGAACCAAAGCCCTAATAAATTTTGAGTTCTGTGTGCCATTAAAAAAGTTAATATTTTGGCTAAGATGGGGAACTTTGGGATGAAGTGCAGTACTGCCTAATTAACAGTGCAGTGGGTGCGGTAATGCTCTGGAGGCGAACTTTTCCTCAGTATTAGAGCTTCAAATAAATCTAGCTGGCTCTAGAAACAAAAGCTGTTCTCATATTTTCTTGTTTTCTTTCTTAGAAATGTTTTCTCAGTGAAATCTATACATTAGATACAGAATTGATGAAAAAAAAAGTGAATACATTTAACACTGTACTTATTCAAAGGAAGGCAAAAGGAAAATACAATCAGAATTTCTGCCTCTTATTTTCTTCGTAATTTTTTTTTTCTTAAAGTGCTAAATGACTGGCATCACACTAAGGAAATTCATAACTAGCAATGTTTTTCCCCTGAGGGTTGGAGACTACAGTGCTCAAGGGAGCTATTTCAACTGGAGATGTGACAGGAATTTGATGCCTAATTCCTTAGAAAAGTCCTCGTTTACATATGTAGCTCTGGAGTTGATGGATAAAGGATGATTGTCACAGGATCTGTGCTGAGTCCTTGGTAAGGAATCCACCGAAGTCCATGTGAAGATGGTGCCTGTCCCTTTAGCAGCCATTTGCCTTCAGTGCTCCTTCATTTTCCATCTTAATGTTCTCCTAACTGATGTTCTCCTACCTTCTGCTGTTCATGTTTCACTGTGCTATTTGAGCCTCTCTCCTTGCTTGTACCTGATTTCTCATTCCCAGGATTTTGCACTAGCCCTGGTCTCTGCTTCTTTCTTCTCCCTGCTTCTTGGACCTTTCCTTTCCTTGACTGCTCACTGTATCATACATCTCATGAATAACTATTTACTAGTCATATCCTTTGCCATCTTTTCCCAGTCACTTTCTGCAGCTGGGGAGGCAGTGATGGTGTAGGTCTCATTATGGTGTTGTTTGTGTTTAGCTAAAGCTGTTATTGACTCATGATGGGATGGGTCACTACATGGAAAGGAATGCAACTTTGGGGTTTTGTTACTTGTACTGCATGCTGTGTGTGTAGCCAGGATGAATTGACAACACAGGTTTTTGGGTGTCACCTATATAATATCTGAGCTTGTGTCATTTAAACTTCATTTACATCAGGAAGCTGTATGGAAAATGCTGCCTGTGCTGCTAAGTGGTCTTGGGGAGAAACTTGAAACTAAAAAACTTGTCATTTCCTTTGGCTGTATTTTCTGCTATCCTATCTCACAGCTCACTCAGAGGTGCATAAAAATGATTAAAATTCTGATTACTCACAAGAACAATGTGGAAAAAAACAGCTTTGGAATTAAAATTCAGGGAGAAATTGAATCCCATAACAGAGTCTGCATCTATATTCAAGATATGCTAATATGATGTTCCATGAGATCTTTGAATTCAATCAGGAAATCACCTAACAATAAAAGCCTAAAAATATATACAGAAGAGAAGGCAAATGAGAAACCCAGTTGATGGCAAAGATTTAAACAAACCTGATTGATAGCTTATTTTTTTAAAGATTTTTAGACATTAATCCAATGCAAGCTTTTATGCCTAGTTTCTTTTGGTTAGCTTGCTCTTGGTGTTAGCACTGTGAATGAACGCAGCTTCCTTCTGGCTTTTGTGATGTACCCCTCCTTCTCTCCCTAGCATGATCCTGAAGTTATGAAGGAATGAGCTAGACTAGACAAAGTAGCAGGTTTCTAATTTAGTTTATTATGTAACTGAATGTAATTGCTAATAGAAAAACAAGTTATTACTGGCTGATAACAGGAGTAAAAACCAATCTGAATGAACTCCAGTTCTCATGTTTAGTAACATCACTTGGCTTTTTGATAGGCATGACAGGAGCTTGTTATTTCTTACTGTAGAGCTGTGTGGTGTTTGGTGCAGTTAAACAAAAGAATATTTGTAGCACAATAGGTAGTGGCAGTGCCTGACTGCACAGAAGTTGCTGGGGCTTGGTGCTTCATGCAACTGTCTGAATCCAAATCTTCAAATATTTGTGGGCAGTTAAAGCCTGTTGATTATTGTGTGTATTCAGGACTTGTGTGTGTTTAAGTGCCAGGGCTTTTGTCATTAGAGAGGTCTCTGCTGTTGAATGACAGCCTCTTGCATAATTTTGCTGGCAGTCTTATCCAGAGAAACTAAGTTTTAGCAGGAGAGAAAAGATGTACGCTGCTGAATACAAAGATGGTTAATCTGCTGCTCCTATGGGAGATATCAATATCTCCCACAGTTTAGCTTTTTGATTTTTCCAAAGCTAAACTATTTCCAGAAGACATTTTTAATAAGGTGAAGAATACCAAGTAATTGCCTTGTGCAATATGTGAAGAACCTGATGGCAAATACACACAAGAGATATATTTCAGAGACCTGAGAAATCTTGGGGTGCTGCATGCAGTCTGCAGGAAGGGTTGTAACCAGAGTGACTGCTGGATTGCTGTTAAACTTTCAGGGATCTAGCTATGGTTCATCAGATTTATGAGTTGTTCTTAATATAGGGGTTGAATAACTGAATTTTTCAGAGGAGCTGCTCTCTGCTTTGGTGTGGTGAGGGACTGCAGCTCATGCTGCAGTGCTGCAGGTAGATGCAGTGAAAGTGCATCATCTCCCAGCATGTGCAAGTGTGCCAGGTTTCAGGAACCTGGAATTTTTTTTGGGAAAATTGCTATTTTCACTTAAGAAGCAAAAGATCTTGTATGCTGAACAGGTGGTTTTGTGCTGCCCACAGGTACACTGCTCATGATGCAAATTTCCCTGGAGTTTGAATGCTCCTGTGTTATACTGAGCAAAAGAAATTTGTAAGCTGTATTTGCAAATCTGTTACAATTTCATTGTAATAATTCTTGTACCTGCACTTTGAACACTCTCATGTAACTCTGACAATGATGTGACATGGCCTGGCCTTTTCTAGAGTCATTTAGCTCCTCTTTGTGCGAAATCATGGTTTGTATAAAAACTACCATGTTTTTCTGGCAGATCTGCTACTATGCATTCATCTCTTTGGCAACCTAGGTAAGATAAGACTAATTTCCAGCCCTCACCCATGATTAAAAATCATCTACTTTCAGTCTTCCTTAATGTCTAATCCATTGTGCTGTGTCTTCACACTGACGAAAGATTGAATATCAAGGTTTTATGTTCATGGTTGTGCTTGTATTGCTTGTTGGTGCTTTTTAGCAGCCAGCAGTGTGAACACCGGCAAAGTTTCACTCTTTATTAATAGCTCTAACACCTCTAAGAGTGTGGGAAACCTTACAAGAAAAGATTGTTCCTCTGCAGCTTCTGTCCTGCTGGCTGGATTCCTCTCCCACATTTGAGCTTTTCCCTCAAACTCCCAGAGCTTTTCTTGTGTCTAGAAATTTGCACGGCTTGGTATTGGCTGGTTTTATGTTGGTTGCAATGAAGATTAAGAGAACTTGTACTGCCTATTACAGAGGTCTATAGTGGTAATTGCTAGTATCTAAATCCTGTCAGGCCTCTTGTTTGTAATGACTGCTGTGCCTGTGGGAAAGGAAATTGAAGATATCCATCTGGAAATTCCTAAATCCAATACTTAGTTCTACTTGTAAAACTCATTCTGAGATTATATGGCACAGGAGGACAATAATATTCCAATATTAAAAAATAAGCTGTACCCTTACTAGTATGCTCAAGACCTGGGGAGTTCTATGGCTAAAATGTGCGCATTGTGAAGGAGTGCAAAGTGTGTGTGGGGTCAGCAGCTCTGGAGGCTGCTTTTTTGAGTTAGATTAAAAACAAAACACTGTTAGTATTTTGAAATGAATGCTTAAAATATGTTGCTGTCAATGCTCATTTAGGGCATGGATATGGAATATGTCACCTTTGTGTGCTGCTTTAGGTGTGCTGGGGGGAGAGAAAATACTTATTTTTCATGATTTCAGGTCAAGGAGGGATGTTTGCTGCTGCTAAAACATACCCAGTTGTGAGTTTCTGTCTTGTATCTTATGGACTAGGGCCTAAATTCATAAAGCAAACACATCACAAGATCTGGAAGTCTCTTATGCTTCATTTTGAAGTACTAATATCTCAATTTAAATTGCATATAAGTAAACTACTCTCATCAGATACCCGTGGCTGACTTGTTGGAGAATATGGAACAATCCTACTGCCTCATTTCAGTTGATTAAAAAAAAAAAAATATGGAATTTGATACTTGGCTTCTGGGAAGGTATTAAACAGCTTTGGATCTCCTGTAATAAATAAATCCAGCCTGTCCCTCTTAATTCTTTGAATAATTGCAAAGAGATTTGAAATTCTTTCCAAAATGAGCTTTTTCCCAAGACTACACAGATATTACTTACATTTGAAGCCAATCTAAATTCCCTATCTGGGTTTAACAATTATCTTAATTCATGTATGAGACTGGGGCTTCTTCATAAAAAAGTGCATCTGATTATATGTTTGAAAAACTGTATGAAATCTTGCATATGAGTTTTGCACACACTTTCCCCCCTTTTCATAAGGAAACAAAGCTCAGGAAATTTGGTATCTCTTGTCCTTCCCCTGCATCCAAAGCAGTATGTAATGCATGGGCTCATTGCACTCAAACTTTGGGAAATGGAAAATTCTGCTGCTCACAAAGCTACCTCCAGGTGTGGAAATGGGAAATTGATTGATGCTAGCATGAACTTAAACACAGGACTTGTAAGGCTAGCACATGGAGGACTTAGATGCTAATAACTGGAGGTGTGTGGAGACTTACTTTTGTTCAATCTCTGTGCAGTTGTTCAGACCCAGACTTAATCTCATGTGAGCCTGAAGAATTATAGTATGTATTTTTTTTCCTTGCATCATGAGGTTATTTCTATTATTTTGATGGAACACTTCTCCTATAATGAAAGGCTGAGAGAGTTGGGATTGTTCAGCCTGGAAAAAAGACTCCCTGAAGACCATGTTGAAGCCTTCAGTTCTTAAAAAGGGCCTTGTGAGAAAGATGGTGAGAGAATTTTTAGCAGGGTCTCTTTCAGTAGGATGAGGGGCAATGGTTTTAAACTAAAAAAAAGATTCAGACTGGGTATGAGGAAGAAATATTTTACAAAGAGGATGGTAAAATACTGGTATAGGTTGCCCAGTTAGGATCCCCATCCCTGGGGACATTCAAAGCCAGGCTGGATGTGTTTCTGGACAACCTGATCTAGTTGAAGATGTCCCTCTCTGTTCATTGAAGAGTGGTTGGACTAGGTGACCTTTGAAAGTCCTTTCCAACCCAAACTATTCTATGATGTGTGTTTCTGCTGTTAAAATTTTTCTCAAAGGTTGAGTAAGGAAAACCCTGGCACACCAAATCTTGTCTTTACATTTAGGGTATTTCCTGCTGGTCCAAGGATGCTCAGAACTCCAAATATAAGATACTTCTGAGCTAGGGTGTACTGATGTGGTTCTTCTGTCTATATCTCCTTTTAATTTTTTCTTAAAGCAATGGAGTCTAGTTGTGTTTCTTCTGTACTGAACTGGAAAAGCACTCCAGGTCTCATCATGCACTGCAGTTTTTTGTTCCAAGGCCACTGTTTCTCTTATTGGATCAAACATTGTTCTGGACATGCACTTGCTGGAACAGTGCACACAGATTATAATCAGAGTAGCCAAATGGCATTCAAGCCTCATAGTTTTGCATGGGAGAGAGAATTTCAGGGGCCTCTGCCATAGTGGAAAATGACTTTCATTTAATCATGCTGACTGGGCATCCCTTACTGTTAGAGATGAAGGGGAGGAGAGGAGTAAGACAGCGTGCTATGTATGGATGGTGGCTGTTGGGGTTCTTTGGTGTTTAAAACTTGCAATTAGGGTAACTAACATAAAAAGGACATGTCTGAAGGAAAGAGGTGGACCTGTGCTCTCAGTCCTGTTGAAGGATGTCTCTGGTTCATAAGGAAAATGTGGCTCATCTTGCTGCCTCAAGGCTGTGACTTCTTGGGTCAGGTGGCCAAGAGTCTGGAATATGATTCTAGATCTCATCTAGAGTTTAGATGTAGTCACCATGGTTGTGTGAATGATCTGCACACAGGATCCTCCCTTTTAAGATGGTTTGGCCCATTCTGAAACATGATGGACTTGATGCTGGTATCGGATCTGCTGTTGATAAATTGCTTATCTAAGAAGTTTAATGTAATCTGTAGTAACATATTCCTACTTTGTTATTGGTGTTACTGGTTGTTACGGGATTAGTTGCTACAAATATTAGCTGCTGCCATACTATTGATTTATACTATGTAATTGATTGCTGATACTAATTTGTAATAGCTTGATCTATGTGTCTGCTTTCTTAATCACGGGTATATTTGATAGTGGTACTATTTTGTGGTGTTTGTGGTAATCTGGAATAAAGTAGGGAAATTTAGAGGATAGAACTTATGTATTAAGGAATCCTATGAACCCCATGGCCATAAACCTACAGACTGGATAACCCTTGGGTCATTGCAGGCCCTTCTCTGCAGCTGTGTCTGTTGTGTAGATACTCTGCTATGTTCCTTGCACAAGATTTGTGTTAGGCAGGCAGGGCTGGGTGGCTCAGGGCAGAGTGTGCAAAAGACTGGTTCTTGGAGTTGGTTGTTCTGAATTTTGCTGTGTGGCTTTTTTTTTTTTTTTTTTTTTTTTTTTTTGTAAATTTAACTTTTTGTTTT
>NDXB01014952.1:23177-43933 GCA_002631895.1 Agapornis roseicollis | reverse complement strand
TTTTTTTTTTTTTTTTTTTTTTTTTTTTTTTTTGACTGAGTAAATGTCAGCCATGAGTTGTGCTTTCCATGTAGCTGCCGGCCAGGGAGCAGCACTTAGCCAGTTTTATTTACTATTGCAGACATAACTTGAAGCTTCAGCTGGAAAATCCTTCCACAAATGCTACACAAGATTCATGGGTAGATTTTATTCATGCTCAGCAGCTGTGTCATAAGTAAGTCTTTCTGTCAGTGTTTTCCATCTAGGCTAGCTACAGCCAGTATGTTGAGTTGTACATATGGAGACTTGTATGAAATGTGGACTCTGTGAATTGTAGTTATGAGTCTCGAATGAGTATGGCTTGTTTCCCTGCTATCTTATAGTGCTTTGGGTAGTCATCCAGAAGGCACAAGATGCTGTTTCAGATCTGTATTTGAGGCAGGTTTTGAACCACAGTCTATCCTTTTCTATAGGAGTAAACCCTACATTTTAGCTGTTGAAAGATGGTCTGTTTTCTGTAGTTATGTGAAGCAGAGCAACTATTTACTGAGGCAGTAAATAGGATGAGTAGTTTTTAGACTGGGTAAAGGCAATCACCTGGGATAGGGTAATGCATGCCATGGCTCCTGTGTTAAACAGAAGTCATTAGAACAGAGATGAAGAAATAGTTGAGAATGTTTTCAGGGTTGCCTTTGAGGACAATTATGGAGGAAAATGGAAAGAATGTTTGGTTCAAATATCTTCTGATCAAGCAGAAAAGGGTTTTGAACTAGAGTGGCACAGTTAGTGCAGGCAATTCCTCTGCTGAATTTCTTCTGCCTTTCTTGACTGTCAAAACAAAATGTTTTATTTGACCTGGAGTAAGTTTCTCTGTGGCCCTCAGTGAGTGTCACTGATTTGACTAACAAACCAAAGAAATCAATTATTCTCACAGCTGTGTGTACAACAGGCTTCACTCTCCTACCAAAATAACTTCTGAGTGTTTAAACTTGTGAAAATAGCATGAGGTTGTTTGCACCAAAATGTAACATATGATAGACAAGTCGGATGAATATTGGGAAAAGGTATTATTGGTCATGTCTAACAGCTGGAAAATTGTATTGTCATTATATGGTTGGTTACTTCCTAAGGGATTCAAAAACTTCTCATGGCAGAGATCCCCAATGCAAATGGCTCTCCCCGACAGCCCAGGACCATGATGTTTAAAGGCCTATGCAATATTAGCAGCCTGGGAGCTGACTGTATCAAATCACTGTAGAGTCGTCTCTACAGCATAGAGCAACTGGTATTTGTTTGCATGTATGCAGGGGGATGATGGTTTTCAGAGACAATCCTGCCTCTTAGCCACACACTCTCTAAGTTGCAGGAGCTCAAGTATGTTAAGCTGTGGTGGAAAATGCTATAGTCAAGATCCATCTCCAGGTTAGCTACACCTTGCTGAAGAGAAGAAACTTCTTTGCACAGGAAATATATGACCATGCAATCCTTGATGTATAGGTCCCTGGTTTGGGGATCACAAATCCATGACAGGCAGGAATGCAATGCTAGGAAATCTTGTTATCAAACATTGGATATCTGGATTTATAAAACCAGTGGCTTTTCGGTTTGGTGCAGAAGACCTTTGGGATGGGGAAGTAGTTCTTGTTCACAGTGGTGAAAACTAAAATACTTGTAGCTCAAATGTACATCAAATGCGAGGGGGATTGGAAACTAGCCTTGGAGGCAAAGTATAAACTATTAAGCTGGATTGTAGAGATCTGAATGGCAGTGTTACCGTCTTTAGAAGTGTCCCCATTGTATCCAGGGTTGTGCATTGGACCTTGTTCAAGATATATCAAAATAAAACCTTTGCCATAAACACCAACATGTTCTCAAATTCATTACGTTGTAGTTATTGCGTGCACAGAAAAACCAGTTTTTCAAAAAGAGAAGCAGCTAAAAGGATAAAGCACTTGTGGGTGCAATGGATATTTTTTTTAATGATGACATGTTGGAGACATATAGCAAATATATACCATGTACTGAAAAGGGCTTTAGGAATCTTAAAGTTCACTTTCTAGGCTTCCATTATAGTGAGTAGAAGGAGAGACATAAAAGAGAAAACTTCTCCAACTTCATAGAGGAAGAAATTACTGTCTTCAAGAAACACAAATATCAAAACTTTGCAAAAACAATAAAGCATTTGCAGAAACTGATAAACCTGCTTAAAATTGAGCCAGTGCTTATGATGCAAAATGAACTTGAGAGATCGTGGTGATGAGAGGAGAGGAGATAACACTGTAACGGAAAATCTGGCACAATTTTCTGTATCATTTTCACATGATGGTGTTTTGACAATTTATTGTGTTAGCACCTTTCTCTATGAAGGGAAAACAGTATTAAAATCTAGTGTCAATAGAAAAGTTTAGAGGGAAATGATAAAATTAATTGTTAGACCCAGGTACTCACCACCTACTCAAGCACCACAAAAGCTGAAATATTAAATGACCCAGTCATTAAAGTAGTAGCTAATTCTTCATTTAGATTAGTATTGGAGGAGGGAGAGTTCAGGGGACTTATGACACTGCAGACCACTAAGCCTTACTTCCAAGACTTGTAAACCAGTAGGAAGTAGGACAGTATTGATTGGTAAATATATATGACAAAGAAGAAAGTAATGCCTTCTTAGAGAATTAATAAATAAAAAAATAATATTGAGTGGAAGCTACCCAAGTACTCCCTGCCAAAATTGGAGAGATTAAATGGAGATCTTGTTTTAACTTATCATGGTAGCTACAGGGATCTTTAAGTTACTGAACCCTGTGTGTTTCCTGTTTGTTTCCCTCCCTTTGTGTCTTTGGTATCCAGAGAGAGGAATGGGGTTGTTGATATCACTCACCCATTCAATTGTGTCTGCACTGGTTGAATTTCAGGGCAGACATGGTATCTTCTTTGAAACTGTTTTATTAGAAGCATGCATCTTAGAAAACCATTATGTAGTAAGTTAGAAAACAATAAGGAGATCTGGATTTAAGTGGAATATATTCTTGGTCTGCAATTTTAATCAATCAGTCATTTTATAATTTAATTTTCTTGTAGGAACTGATTGTTCCCCAATCAACAGAGTAGCTCTCCAGGATTATTTTAACTTGTTTTTCCGGGAATGAGTATGCACAAACAATTCATACTCTGAAAGTATGACTGCAACACCTGATGAGGTGCTAACTGCAACCATGTGAGAACACTTGGGAACAGAAGCTTAATAAACTGTTTAATCAAACTTCCATTAACTCTCAGAATTAATGAGAAACTGAGTGCTTCAATTAATACTGGATGTTTCCTAGAAATGTTGTATTTTATTAATTTAGCAACAATCCCTAGCAGATGACTCTCAGTAGGAGTTGCAGTAAAAGTGCTGAGGAGCTCAGAACTTGTTCAGAGGTGGATTTAGGCATAGCTAGTCTAGATAATTTTTTTTAAAAAATCAACTATGCATTATTCCCCCACATTTACAAATAGCTATATTTTAAAAGATAAAAGTGTTGGTATTCTTGACCCATGTAAGTTTGATCTTTAAAATGAATGCTTCCATGCATAGAATCATAGAATAGTTAGGGTTGGAAAGGACCTTAGGATTATCTAGTTCTAACCCCCCCTGCCATAAGCAGGGACACCTCACACTAAACCATACCACCCAAGGCTTCGTCTAACCTGGCCTTGAACACTGCCAGGGATGGAGCACTCACAGCTTCCCTGGGCAACCCATTCCAGCATCTCACCACCCTAACAGGAAAGAATTTCTTCCTTATATCCAATCTAAACCTCCTCTGTTTAAGTTAGAACCCATTACTCCTTATCCTGTCATTACAGTCCCTAATGAAGAGTCCCTCCCCAGCATCCCTATACGCCCCCTTCAGATACTGGAAAGCTGCTATGAGGTCTCCATGCAGCCTCCTCTTTTCCAGGCTGAACAGTCCCAGCTTTCCCAACTTATCTTCATATGGGAGATGTTCCAGTCCCCTGATCATGCTCGTGGCCCTCCTCTGCACTTCTTCCAACACCTCCATGTCCTTTTTATGTTGAGGACACCAGAACTGCACACAATACTCCAGGTGAGGTCTCACGAGAGCAGAGTAGAGGGGCAGGATCACCTCCTTCGACCCGCTGGTCATGCTCCTTTTGATGCAGCCCAGGATACGGTTGGCTTTCTGGGCTGCAAGTGCACACTGAAGCTGGCTCATGTTCATTTTCTCATTGACCACCACCCCCAAGTCCTTCTCTGCAGGGCTGCTCTGAATCTCCTCTCTGCCCAACCTGTAGCTGTGCCTGGGATTGCTCCAACCAGCTGTAGGACCTTGCACTTGGCATGGTTAAACTTCATGAGGTTGGCATCAGCCCACCTCACAAGCGTGTCAAGGTCCCTCTGGATGGCATTCCTTCCCTCCAGCGGATCCACCAAACCACACAGGTTGGTGTCATCAGCAAAGTTTCTGAGGGCGCACTCAATCCCACTGTCCATGTCCCCAACAAACATGTTAAACAGGACCTGTCCCAACACCGATCCCTGAGGGACACCACTTGTCACTGGCCTCCAGCCGGACACTGAGCCATTGACCACAACTCTTTGCGTGCGGCCATCCAGCCAGTTCTTTATCCACTGAGTGGTCCATCTATCAAATAGATGTCTCTCCAATTTAGAGACAAGGATGTTGTGTCTGAACACTTTGCACAAGTCCAGGTAGATGAAGTCAACTGCTCTACCCCTGTTCACCTCCTTTGACCTGCTGGTCACGCTCTTTTTGATGCAGCCCAGGGTATGGTTGGCTTTCTGGGCTGCATACTGGGAATATATATTAATCTGAGCACTGAGTTTACTTAAGCAGAAAGTATATATGTAAATACCTTTGTATGTGCAAGATACGCAGCTCAAATGCCTATTTGCATAGCTAAATAGAGGAGTTAGAGCTTAGAGATACTGCAAATGTTTTTGCATCTGCATTCAACAGATGCATTAGTTCCCATTTCTAAAAAAGAAATGGTCTATCTCAAGTAGTGTAAACAAATCTGCTGTGTATTTTCCTTTTACAGAAGTAATCAAGCCTTACTTTGGAAAACTGTTATTACATTTGGGCCAGTATGGAGCAGATACTTAAAAGATATTTCCATTTCAAATAGACATTTTTAGTTGCTAGTAGCTTTATGATCTTAACTTGCATGCTGCAATCTGGCATGTGTGGATATATGTACATTTGTTTCCATGCAGGAACATGTGCTTAGAATACAGTTTGACATTTTAGGGAACAAATATGATGTCTCACTCTGTGGGATGCCAGCATCAAGATTTGTTTCTTACACTAAAACACTTGGGTTTTCAGAGGGCTTCACGTGCTTCTTGTGTATCCTCAAACTTTCATTACAAAATATCAATTGCCAGTTGTCCNGAGGGGGGGGGGGGGCGCTGGGCGGGAGGGGGGTAAAGGGGGGGGGGGGGAGGAGAGGGGGATGATAGACACACTGTATGCGTACATATAGATTTATATTTGTATGTTCTTTATAATATTTGATTTAATCTGGTTTGAGGGCAGTTTAGGTCTTATATATCATTCCTTTATGGGAGTGACCTTATCTTGATGCTGATGCCCCCCAAAATAAAAGCACAGGATGACAAGAGTCAGTGGGGCTGGAACTCACCACCAGGTAGCCAAGAGCCATCAGTGCTTTTTGCTTTGTTTGGGCTTGCACTTTTTACAGCTGGAAATGTGTTAGCCAGCTCTCTGGACTATCTGGTTAAGCTTTCAAACCAGGGGGTTGCAGTACAGGTCCTTAACTCTGCCCTGAGAGATATATATGCATATGTGTGTATATACATATACACACATATAGATACATAATTTAGTTAGTTACAGAAAAAAATTGTCTTCCAAACAAGAGATAAGGTATACTCTCTACAGAATTAGGTAGAAAATTAGCTTTTTAATGCTGCATTGTCAGTCTGGGTAGTTTGCAGACCACAGGTATATTCTATGGACCTGTCTACTTTGTACCAAATGTATGGAATGCATGCTGGTCCCAACATGCTCTCAAAAACTGTAACAAATAATACTTTGAGAACATTTTCTAGTATAAACAGGATTTTAAATTAACAACTAAAATACCCACAGACACCAGCACATCTGTTGGCCCGTCACAGTATCTTACAAAAGGGCTGTGATTGATCTGTGTTTAGTTTGAGATTAAAAAAAGAGAACAGGTGTTTGAATCTGCTGAGAAAGAGGAGTTTTGGAATGAGTTTCATGGAAGCAAATGGTGTGAGAGCATGTGCTTGAGATAGTCAGAAGCAGCATGTAATGATAGCATTCACACTGCTTCACTGTGCATTGCCCACCGCACACCTTACTAGGTGGGTCAGCCAAGGTAACTAAAAATATGGGCATAACAGGAGTTGTGTTGGGAGTATCCTGTCTGTTTTCAGAGGAAGGCTGAAAAAAAGCCAGCAACGCAAGTACAGAAAACTGAAAGCAGTGGAATTATTTCATGAGGCTTAGGTAGCCCCTGGTGGCTGATACACGTTAGTTATTCTGTGACGTGGTTAAAAAGTGAGGTGACTACTGACATGAACACACCGAGTTTTCCCTGGCAGAACACACACCAGAATTCCAAGTACTAAACCCAGAAGTTTGTAATGGAGTTTGGATATTGATACGTGATTGATGAAGAGCAAGAGGTGCCAAGCTGGCCCTGGGATGTGTCAGCCATTTGTTCTTCTGCCATAGACAATGTCAGAGCTGAGACCTTGGGAACTTAATTTAGCTGATAATAGCATCACTTTCAGTTATAATTTAATATGAAGGCTCCTGCCTAGGGTTGAAGTAATAGATGGCTGTGGATATAATAGCTTTAGATAGAGGGTCTGTCTTCATCTCAGCCTGTGGAGCCTTTCCTCACCTTTGTGCCTGGCTGTTCACTGTGGCCTCTCTGCTCTGCCATCACAAGAGTTCATATCACTGTTCCGTGTACCAAATTTGGGTGTGAATCGTTCCTATAAATATCTCTGCAGAAATTGCCTGCGTGGGTGGCATTTTCGAGCAGAACCAGTTCATTCAGGAATGACCTTTAAAACTAAATGTGTGTGAGATAAAATACAGAGGTGGCACTTGGGGTACTTTTGCTGATCCAAAAAAATCTGTTAAAGCTCTGGAATCAGTAGGTCTGCAGTTCTAGGCATTGAGGAAAAAGTTATCCATTAATTTACTATTGGGGTCTTTTAGTACTTAAGTTGCATTCAGTGTAGACCTTGGTCCTTGTTTGCTCATCCACACTCAGGTATGCAAAGCCCAGTGGAAAGCTCTTGCTGGCCATCACCAGCTCTGGCAATTGCACCTTCAGCCACAGCCCTGAAGCCATGTGGCAGTAGCCCTGTAAAGTTGTTGGTAAAGTTGGAGGTATGACCTGATCCAGTGTAAGTGGGACTTAAGCAAGGAAGCAGAGCTGTTGTAGTATATGTCAGGAGTTCAGAGACTACCGCTACCTTTTGAGGTTTTTTGATCAGTATAGGAATGACCTTACAATGTAATAAGAACTATATTAGGTAGTATAATATAGTATATAATATACTATATATAAAGTATAATATTACATTAACAATGGAGGCAGGGCATATTTCCTAAAGGTCACAATAAAGACATTTTTGGCAGTAACAAGTCTGTATGCTAAGACTTATAATCCATTTCAGCTTCCACTTCAGAGGACCTAGATTACATGTGTACCTCATGTCTTGATACTGTGTTCATGGAATACTGTTGTTTCCTTAGCTGCCTATGCATCCACCCTAGAAATCTGGCATGTAGTGCAATGCCTTGCTGATTGGCAGAGCCTTGTGCATCTGTGCAGGGTGACTGAATGCTTCACAAGGACTTCTTAGCTTTGAATCACTTGCTGTTAATGTCACTAGCTTTTAGGCAATGTGAGATCACTAGATCAGTAGTTAACCATCAGGGTTAAAATGTGCATATGGCTAGTTTTGAAAACAAAATACTGGAACTCTGTAGGCTTGTATACCTACATGTAGGGAGTTTCTAGTGTTTGATTGGAGGTTTTTGCTTGAGAAAAACCAAAGTATCTGTCTCTGTAAGGAAACACCTTGCATTTAATATTCTTTCTGCATTGTCCTAAGTTTGAACTACAGTTTTTGAGCAGACATACTAGAGGTATTCACATCCATTTCTTCTTTATAGCAGTAAGTCTGGGACATTTCTCAATGTTAGAAAAGGCACTTGAGGGTAGGTTGCAAATTTACCCAAGTAATTACTTTTTTTTACTACCTTTAGTGGTATTTGAGAGGCATTTTCAAGATTATTATCCTATTAACATGTCTACTTGTAACTCTTAATGTCAAAGTTTCATTAACATATTACAGTGAATGCAAACACTCTAAAGGAAAACAAAAACTGTGCCCTTCTGGTGTTAGACATTATACTTGAAGTAACTCATGAAGAAATAGAAATTAATACATTCTCTCTAGTCTGCCTTAACCTGCTATCTTGGTGTGTTTGGGGGCAAAGAAAGCTGAATTGTCAGGAAAGGTAACAGCATTTTCTGCCTTCAAAAATTTATCGTTGTTAAAACTTTCTGGTCTTCTGTCCTTGATTCCTGTAAAGATTTGTGGTTGGCACTTTGGTTTGGCCATTACCCAGTGTTGTGAGGATTACTTACCTTCCAACAGTTGGCCACAGTTCCTTGAAACTTCATCCCAGCTTACTTGTCTTTGGGGACTTGGCATTATGTTCTTTGTGAATGAGTTTTCAGTCATGGAGCCACTAAGTTTAATCCTCTGGCAGGGAATAGCTTCACATCTCTCTATTTCTGTCTGACAAATCTTCTTCAAATAACCTCTGCTTTACTTTTCTTTACATTTTAAAATCTCTTGCTTCTCTTAGTTGAAATGATTCTTAAATCTTTGAGCTCTATAGCTTAGTATTCATCTCTTGTGTAAATGTTAAATTCATTTATGCTCTATATTTGTCCATAAGTTTTCTTAAAACTTCAACTTCACCCACGGTCCTTCCTGCTTCAGAAAGCTGTGCACAGAGCCTGTGATGCTTGTCACTTCCCCACCTTTTTCCCTGTATCCTTGCCAGTGCCCGGACCAGCTGTTCACCACTTCTGAATCTGCTGCACAGTAAGGTCACCTTTCCCTTTCTTCTCACCTGCCTGAGCTTTGTGCTTTTCACTGCTCAGCAGCTCCAGGTAGGATGCACAAACACAACAGCACAAGCTGGGGGGAAGAATGCCCAGAATCCATCATAAACACTCAGTTAAAAATAAGTGTCTTAGGCGGATGCTGGAGAATACTTCCCTGTTTTGGCACTGTAGTATTGTACGGAGTAGGAAAGTAAGGAAAAATACACGTTTCTTAGTCTTCACCACTCCATTATCGTTCTGTGTATATTTTCAAGTTCCTTTCAGCTACAGACCTTTCCTATGTTTGTGTTTAATTGTATGCCTTAAGGCATATTTTTAATAGGTTTTCCTAGAAAAATCACCCTCAGTGTATACATAAGACTAAGATTTTTACCCAAACTGCATATGTTCAGAAGAACCAAGTAGGTGCCCCTTTTTTCTTGCAGCTTTTCAACCAGTTGTGTATTCTGGATGTGTACCTTCTGAACCGCAGCAAAATGGTCCCTTTCCTCTTTTATTTCTCCCTGGTGTCATACCAATAGTGACAGGACAGGAGTGTCTTCAGTTTGTTTGGGAGGGGTTGGGGTTTGGTTTGTTTGATTGGTTTTATGGTTTGTTTGTATGTTTTGCAGTCAAGTCTGATAATTAACCTTTGGCTTAGATAGAGCAGTGCTTTTCACATGGTCTTCTGTGCAGCTGTTGGGCAGGTTACTTTTTGTACTTGAATCTTTATGGGTGCATTCAGTTTACTGTTGATAAAATTTACCAGTTGTGATCTTTTTTAGTTGCCAGGGTCAGCTGTAGTTGACAGATGTTGATACTGGTTGATTATTTAACATAGTAGAGCATATATGGTGAATCTTTGAAATGCTTCCAATGGAGTGTCCAGATTCTGAGGTATCTTCTGGTAGGGATTTTCCTGGTGGTGTTGAAGGTTGTGAAACTGAGTGCTTGAATCATGGGGGCTTCCAGGGTTGGGGGAGAGGAGAAATAAAGTCTGATGGAGAAAAGGGAAGCAAAGGCTAAAAGAAATTGATCTTGGATGTCTGTTACATATCATGCTAAGATGGCACTTGCTGTCTTGTTAGGCTGATAGTGTAGCAGTTACATGAGAAGATGCCACAGCCAAACTTCTCCTTATGGATGGGGAGGAAATCTGAACCCTCTCCCCAGGGACCTTATCTACTTACCTACAACTACTATTTAATAGTGTGTTCTGCTGAATGTGCTGAGTGAATGTTCTGTGTGGTAAGAATGCTCCTTATGCATTCCAAAGATTATCTGCAGGCACCACTGGCCAAGTGCTTTTGGTGTGGGATACATTTCTAATGCAAGAAACTAAAATGTGTTGCTTTAAACTGATTTTTTTCCCCACCTATTTTTTCCCTGTAGCCTCGTCATGTATTCAACATGCTGAAGAAGTATGTGCGTGCTGAGCAGAAGGACAGACAGCATACTCTCAAACACTTTGAACATGTCCGCATGGTAGACCCAAAGAAAGCTGCCCAAATCAGATCTCAGGTAATCCCCACTGAGGGTTTATGTGATTGTATTTCTTCATAACTATTGCAAAGTTTCTGACAACCTGTTTAAAAAAAGAAACCAAAATCATACAAACCTGAGTCCATTCTGTGGGCAGCCTTACATGCAGTAATAATCTGCCTTCTGGCAGAAGATTAGGGTAAAGTGATGTAGGAGTAGGGTGGGTATAATATGTCTTCTGAGAAGAACTGAAAAACAGCTTTTTTGTCTACCCAGACAATGAGTCAGTTGTGAGCATTTCCTGAGGAGCTCTCCAGAGCATTAATGCCCAGAGCCTTTATTAGTGCTCTGGGAAATGTCAGTAATAGATTTAGTGACCACACATGGTTATGCTTCCCTCAGCTGAAGTGGTAGAACTAGAAGTGCTGTAGTCATCTCACTGCAACCAACCTTTCTATAGTCATTGCAGAGGTACTTATAGTGTCTATAAACATGATTACTACAATGCACTGGAGTTTAATGTGTTCTTTTAAAATAGACACTCTAGTTCATGGCATTTTAACTGCTGAATGTTACTGCAGTCCTCAATGTGTATGTTTTGGAACAGTTTTTATGTTGCTTTCATAAATCATGGAGGATGAGAAAGTAGAAGAAAAAAGGAAAAAGATTGATGTAGGTTGATTTCGAAACAGCAATTAAAATTGTAGGCACAATGGATAATCTAATAAGTGCAGTCTGCTGAATCTGCTGCTGTTACCTCTGCAGGAAGCCCTGATCCAGCCACAGTTCTTGAACTGACTGGTATTGCCAAAAACCAAATGTAAACCATATGCCTCCCCGAATGGCACAATTTGTATGCTAGACTTTGCAAACATCTATTCCAGCCAGATCTGTACATTGAGATTGTGCTGTCATGAAATTTCTAGAGTTAGAAATGCACACCTCCAGCATTCTTCTGTGGTGATGGTTGTCTTTCCTTTGTCTTACATGTTAACGCATGTCCTTTTGCAATGTAACATGACTTTTTAGTTTCTGTAACTTTAGACTACTTTATAACAAACAGTGAAATTTTGCAGACTACAGATTGTGTGGCAGCACAGGTGAAGATTAGAAGCTGATATTTAAGTGCAGTGTGTTGCTTAGTATGTTGTCATAGGAATGAGTATAGTGTCTTTGCTTCCAGAATTGGTCAGAAGATTGGAGGAATTTAGACTGAAGGATCTCTTTGTGAAAATTGTTTTCAGTGGAACATGGAAAACAAAATACTTCATTCAAAAGCATAAATGCTGTATTTGGATTTGAAGAAATCATGTCATTATTTCATTAAAATTGCTGTCTGCAACCCATTTTCCTTTTTAGGCTTACTTGCCTTGTCAGTCTTCCAAGGTGCATCTCAATTTCCCTTTCTGTTGATGAGAGGTGAACTTGTGGAGAGTACCCTGGGGGTGCATTTATCATGGGATGTTATGACTCAACCCATAGCAGTGTGCAGGAACCTGAGGCAATAGAGTTGTAATCACAAGATAATGCAGTAATGCTGGGTGAAAATATTTCTGTTTTCAGCTGAAAAAGCTAGCAAATGTTTTTTACCAAGAGAATTGAAAGCTTTTTGAGAGCTGTTTCTTTCTGCAATATTAGGATAAAGGGAGGAAAAATCCAAACAGCTGAAACATTTTGATGCAGCAATCATTGCACCTCACTTGGTTTGCATGTTATGTGAAAACTTACAGGTATGGGCAAATATAAATGTTGATGAAGGGTAAATGAGACTGTGGATTTCTGCCACGGTAACTTCTTGTGTACACGCTCTCCCTCACAGCAGCTATAGACCCCTAGTTTAAATAACTGCATTCCCATGGGATTTCAGATAGTTGCTATGGAAGAGGATCTAGAGCACTATTTTTGTAGCAGCTGTAGGAGAGGTGAATTTTGTAATGGGTTTGACAGTTTCGGTACATAGAGCATACCTTACACAAGCGAAAACTGTCTTGTTCTCTATAACCTTTGCAATTTGTAATAATGTCAAATTAACAGTAGTATTCCCCTTCTTAAAATACTTTTATTTCCATAGGTCATGACACATCTACGTGTGATATATGAACGCATGAACCAGTCTCTCTCCTTCCTCTACAATGTGCCTGCTGTGGCAGAAGAGATTCAGGATGAAGTCGGTATGCAAACTATTAATGTAGAAAAAGGAAAAGTACTTCTGTGATGAGAAATTATCACCAAAAGCTAAAATACAGCATAGAATTGTAGAATACTTCTTACTTCTCATATTAATACGTTGTCCCAGCTGAGAAACAGGACAGTAAACTTGGTAATGTTCTTAAATTATAATGTAAATGATAATGAATAGTTGGGAGACTTATCCTTTATAACCTGTGCAGCAGCAGCATCATATTGTTGTAAATGTCTTCCCTGAAATATGTTAATGTACATTTGGAACCTCCATGCTAAAGGGGCACAGCTGTTGACAGTGAGATTTAGCAAATCCTGGATTTGGATATTTAGTTTACATGGCAAGTATTTACATTATCTGATGTAGATGTTTTGGAAACCCCTCAACAAAAAAAAATCAGTTGCAGACCCAAGCATCTGAGAAAAGTGCAAGTATCAACTAGAAATTAAGTGCAACTTGGCAGTATCTTACTGGTCATCCATTTAGTTCTTGGTTAGTTGGTCAAATGGTTCTCTCTTCCCTTTTTTTAGCAGCACATGGGCTAGGCTGTGGACTAGTCAGGCAGCAACAGTCCTATGGCTGCATCTTCCTCATCTCAGCTCATGGCTGAGAGTACCTGCAACAGAGGTATCTCTGTCACAGCATTTGGCCTTTGCTATGTGCTGTTGTTGCAGCAAGGCAACTCCAACTTAGCCTGTATTAATTTCAGATATAGCCACAGCTCTGGACATCATGTTGCTAATCATACATAGCTGAATGCAAACACCGGAAATGGGATGGTTGTTGTCATTGAAAAAGGTTTGTTTTGCAAGACGTTTACTCTGCCAAACGGCAGTTAATGGATTAGTTTCACATAGAACCAGCTTGGGCTGACTAAATTATTGATTTCTTAAAAACACAATAGAAGAGGCAGGCATGCCACTGCAGTAAGGATTAGGATGTGTTGAGGATGCTGGGAGGGGGTGGAAAGGGAGCAGTGATAGTCATTTGCACGAAGCACAGGTTAGGAAGGAGATACTTGAGAGGGCTGAGAATGACATCAGGAAGTTGGGGAAGGGGTTGGGAGGAAACAGAAAGATAGCTGAATTAGTAATTAGCCTTCACCATGTGTTTCTATGCTCCACAATTAGAAGGCGCAATCAACAGTCTCAGTCTGTGGTTGTGCAGAAAAAAACACCTTATTGATCATTTGAAAACATGTCATTTCTGTAGGGAAGGAGATGCTGGTACTCTTAGGTCCTGGAGATGTCAGTTTGCTATCATTCCCTTGCATTTTTTATTTGAAGTTTGGATTTCATCTGTTCTTACTAATGGTAGTGTTTGTTGGTGAGGATATTCTTGATTTTCTTCTCCCTCCTAAATACTGAAATGAAATGGGAATCCCAGAGGCTTTGAAGTGACATGGGAGAAAAAGTCTGCTAAGCAGTTGAGAAAAATCTCACTCCAAATCTCAACTGTAATAGTGATTTTTAGGGAGGGGGAAAGACACTAAAGTTAGTGGGATATTATTTCCTAATAGGACGACAGAAAGTAAGATATCTCAAAGAAAAAGTCTATCACAGTCTCTTGAGTACTTTTTCTCTACTTTAAGGTTGCTTATTTGTGAAGGGTTTTTTATGGGTCTTTTGTATACTAAGAATTCTTCGAGGCATTGCAGGGTTTGAAGCAATGAAAAGTAAGTTCTCATACTGGGAGTGGCAAAAATTAAAGCACTATCAGATCCGAGCTGTACTAGATAAAATAGTTTTCAGTAATGAGAGGAAAGCCTTTCTTCTTTCCATATCAAGGTTTTTGATGGTGGCATTGCCTGTGTACTTGGGTTTACACACTGGTTTTTGTGAAAGTTTGTTGCCATGTGTTAAAGGAGACAGTATCTTCCTAGCTTTGAGCACTGATCTGTTTCAAATTCTGTTCTGAAATGATTGGGGTTTTCTTGCTTCTCTACTCTTCCTAAACCCATGGCAAAGCAAATCTCTTACAGCTGCAGAATCTGTGGAGAAGTAAAGAACTGTTAAAACTGCACTTTGTAGTATTCCCAAGAAAAACTACAACTTCCATAAAACACGTTTTGTTAGAACCTTTGACTTGGAAAGTCTGAGTAAGTGGAGAAGCTTAAAAATGACCTAGGTAAGAACATCTCACACATGTAGTGTGTGAATTATATATTACGTATAAGGAAGCATTGTTGGAAATAGCTATTCTCTTAGGCTGGGACGCAGGTTAGATGGCTAATGGTTTAGTTCAGGTTTTTTGTTCATTATACTTTCAGTTTCTAATTCCATGCTTTACTGCGGAGTTCTTCATGAACAGTTTTCACCTCGAGGAATTAATAATCTTTGGTTTAGAAGGCACAGCTCTGACATAATTATTCCCTTAATTGAACAAGTAGTTCTGTGAGCAGAAAAATAAATGACATCTAGTTATCTGTGAATTTGTACTGTGGGTTTAATCCTGTTATATTGAATAAAATCCTGGTTTTTTACTAGATTTTCTTACTGCTAGAAATATTATGTCCTATTTTGCACAATTTCTCCATTATTAGATGTTAAAAATTTTGAATTTCAGGTCTTGGGATTTAGGGGTTTTTTTTTAGAAACTGTACTGGCAATATGTCCCTTATGTCTTCCTGACAGTCCCCTTCTGATGGTTCATCTGTGAGAAATAGGTGGTGTTCTGTCATTGGAAGATACATGGGCCTGAAGATAGAGTGATTGTAATTTCTGTCTGCTATTTTTGGAGACTGGCTGTTTCCAGAATTTCCATAGAGATGATGGCAGGAAGTTAGGGTAGAATATAAAAGAGTTGTAGTCTTTACCTGCAGCGCATCTGTAGTCCTCATCACCAGCGGATGTCCGTTTGCTTAAGCTGAAGATGTCGTGGGATTAGTATGCAGATACAGAGAAAGATCCACAAGCACTCCCAAGGGTAGAAAGCAGCAGTTGCATGAAGTAAGGGTGTTTTGTAAAACATTCACCCAGTGTGTGATGTACAAATACCCCATTAGGGTAACAGGCACGTGTTGTAGCAGCAAATTCCAGATGTGTAAGGAAGAAGACTGCTGGCTGTCTATTTTTCGTGTTAGGACAGAAGAAGGATCAGTCTATTGAGATGCAGAAAGAGGTCTTTCTTACTATGACTGTTATGACAAGGCTTGGAAGGCATAAACAGGTCATTCGTGTAGGAGATCATTTGCCATTCTGGCTTCAAATGTGTTTTCAAGGGGCAGTGATGCAAATGTGCTACAGACAAGGTTATTCTTTGGCAACCTATGCAGTTCTTGAGTTAAAATAGCATTTCTTATGGGCAGGGGTATGCCCCTTAGATAGGAGAATAGCACAAAAAATCTAAGAGATACTTACTTGCACACTGCAGGTAGATGGATTATTTGGTTACCTAGGTATCTGTAGTCACCTTTTCTCTCTGATAATTCTCATACACTATTCAGTATGTACAGTAGCTCAGAGTGAGCAATGCAGGCTTTAAGAGAAATCAGTTTCTTTGAGCACATCCTGCTTTAAATCCTTATTTGATTAGACTGCTTATCCATGTATGTAAAAGGCATTTTATTGTTGAGAGTGCACAGTTTCTAAATCACAGGCCACGTCAGAGCTTTGTGCATCAGTCACATGGGCAGGCAGTGAGCTGAATTTTTAATTCTGTCTTTGCTGCTCTGTTTCCATATTGAAGTCCTCAGCTCCATGTTTTCTAGCCCCACCGATGAAATATTCAGCATTGCCTACTGTAGCAGCATCCTAAATAAGCTCTGAAACATTCAATGATGAGCAGTAAGAGAATATGATTTCATCCATCCCTTGACAAATAAAATCAAGCTGTTGTTATTTTACTGTTCTGTTCCACTGTGCCTATCCAGTTCTTGTGCAGCATGATCTGCATATCACACTCACATTATATACCTGGGAGAAAGGCCAAACACAAGCAGATCCCAGATCACTGCATTAATTCAGATGCATACGGCGTACCGTTGATCATGTGCTGTTTCAAATATCCGTGTGCTCCAGCTTAGCATGATGAGGTTTGAGCAAGAGAGGTTTGCCTCTTGACATTTGGTTCACAACTTCCTGCAAAGATATTTTTTTTTACTTATTTGGAAAAAGCTGTAAATATAGGATAAGCTGCAGGCTAAAGATGTCCGAAGACTTGCTTCCTTTTAACCTTTCCTTTTGAACCATTAGGTCCCTATACCTGTGAGTCCGCATCTGTGGAGGGCAAAGTTAGCACTACTGTAGCTGGTTCCAGCCTTTCACCATTTATAAGAGTGATTGTTGATTTCTTGTTTCCAGCTGCTAATTTAGACCACGGCCTTGCTGCATTTGTTGCCATGAGTTGAACTAGGATGCTGTTCTCCATTCATTCTGTGGTATCCTTCTTAAGAAGTTTTGAGGTCATTAGCTGCTTGCCATGGGCTGACAGTCCAAAGCAACAACTATTGTAGTTTGGGAATTTACATTCCAAAACTGAAATACACCCTTGAGGGCTTTGCAAAAACAAATTCTCTGTCTGTTCTGTTTGGTGCCATTTCTTTTGTGATTGTTTTCTTCAGCCTCTCCCTTGAAATGCTATGAGTATGTAATTAGCAATGTCTTTCAGACTGTAATGGGACTTCTTAGCGTCTCATTTTTATCTAACTCTTCCTTACACTTTCTGTCTTAAGATTTAGCTGAAGGGAAGAGATCTACCTTCAAAAAAATATTTAAGATCAGGAAGTGATGCTTAGAATTTCTGCACCTTTATTGAAGTTGGATTGCCATATTGAGGTGTCAGAATAACAAAGTTGATGTACGTTAAACATGTCAATAGCCTGTTACAAGCGTATTGTAAGGCTACCAAGGGTATTGGAATGGCATCAACAGAACAGTATAGTTTATATTGGCTAGGAACAGCAATTATGACTCAATTGCAATACATACCACTATAAAATTCCTGAAATTGCTTGTTGGTCATGGAGGTGGCAGTTTTAGTCTGCTTCATGGGAAGCAGTTCTAGTCTTCTTCCTAGACTAGAGGCAAAAGTCCTGGTAGCAGTTGTTTAATGCAATTACTATCATGTATCAGAGTGGTTATAATGCATTAATTTTTGTTGGATTTATTTTTTTCTGGTGAAGGAAAACTGAGATGTTGAAGCATGGGTAAATGAATAAAGACTCTAGGATCTATCTGTACTGGGAGAGACCAAGTTTAGTGAACCGGCATAGAGAAAGTTGAGGAATTGTCATCAGTGGTATTCATCCTCAGGACAGTTGGGGTTTGCACCAGTTGACAAACCTGCTTAATCTAGTCAATGTAGATCCTCCTGGTTCTGTTTGCAGTAGCATTTTGGCTCACGTGGGAGTAGAGTTTGGTAATAGATGTCTCTGTTGTCCTTATTTACTGTGTTCCACTTCACAACTTGCTAGTGTAAGCATAGGCTCTGACTGTTCTTGAGAACAGACACTGGGGAGGTCCACTTGATTGCTAAATAAAGGCACTTCCTAGCAGTCGATGGAGGTGCAGAGAAGCACACTAAGGACTGGAAAACTAGATACTTTCTGAAGAAAAGCAGTTCCTCACTGGTTTTGGTTGTCCATACTTTCCAGTTGGTATTTCCTTTTATAAAGGAGTCAGATGGAGTTGAACTTTTTGCCCAGGGTAAGATGAACAGCCACAATTCCAGTGTGCAGTAGTTACAAAAGATCTCTACCTGAGAAAGTTTAGACAATTCCTGTTAAGTTTTCTGGAGGTCAACAGAATTGTTTCTAAATTGCCTCAGGCACTAGGCTGGTACTTGAGAGAGAGCATCTTCAATTTTGGACACAAGGGAATGTCATCTTTGCCAAACCAAAAGTGTTGAATTTCCACCTTTATTACTTTAAAAACAACACATTTTTCCATGGCAGAAATTCTTCCATTCAGATTTGATGGGTATATCTATACCATACAGAAATACCTCAGTAAGCTTTAAACAAATTTTCTGGAAGTAGCAGTTATTTGCAGGTCTTATCCTAAGGTACTATAAAACCTACGTTCTTGTTTTCAAGAGACTCTTTGGTGTGTCTGTGTTGTATAATACAGGCTTCCTATTCCTCCCATTCCTCTCTGCCCTTTTTGCCCATAAGGATAACAATGCAACTGGAACAAGCAGTCAAAAGCAGCCTTCAGAGAAAGTATATTTGCAGAGGTACCCTGGAGTGACTTCCAGCGCTAACTGTGCCTGCACTTTTCCCCCACAGTTGAATAGATGATTTGTTAGAACTCTACTAAAAAATATATTTCAGGGTCAGTGGTTAAAACAGTAAGGGCTTCTCCCACAAAAGCAAATGAATTCTGTGTTAAGCTTCACCCAGCAGCATTTACATAGATGGATTGTGCTTAAATATTGACATGATGTAGGCCAGATAGGCTACTTGGTAGGCAATGAAGGCCTCTTCTACCCAGGACATTTTTAAGTATATGGCTTGTTAATAGATATACACACACCTCAGCCTTTTTTTTTTTCAGGGTTGTTTTTTTTTTAATCATCACAACCTCATGGTCTTTACTAAGCCACCAATGTAACCACTTTGTCACCTCTAGAAAACATTTTTATGATGATTTAAATGCCATAAATAACTCAGGAAGATACCACTGAGCTATCTGTTGGAGCAAGGTGGTGTATTCTGTTTGCGTGGGGCACCAGCTGATGTCACAGAATCGGAGAATGGCTGAGGTTGGAACGGACTTGCAGGATCGGAAAAATTAAAATTAGTAAATTCTTTTACTGTTTGTTTGAACTCCATTCCTTTATTCACATATTTACTGCCCAGGGGAGTTGCGGAGTCTCCTACGCTGGAGATATTCAAGGCCCACCTGGACAACTTCCTGTGTGATGTAATTTAGGTTACCCTGCTCTCACAGGGGGTTTGGATTAGATGATCTTTCGAGGTCCCTTCCTACCCTTAGGATTCTGTGATTCTGTGGTATAGTACTGATACAGGTTAGCCAGAGCTGGTAGATGCACCATGCATGGAGACAGTCACAGCCCGGCTCATGTGGTTCTGGGCAACATGATCTAGTTGAAGATGTCCTTACTCATTGCAGGGGGCTAAACTAGATGAGCATTGAAGAGTCCTTCCAACAAACTATTCTATGATTCTGTGACTTCTGGAGGTCATCTGGTGCAAGCCCCCTGCTCAAGCAGGGCCACCCAGAGCTAGTTGCCAGTGTTCAGTCACCCTCACAGTAAGAGGGTGTTTCCAGATGTTCAGAGGGAACCTCCTGTGTTTCAGTTCTTGCCAATTGCCTGTGGCCCCGCCACTGAGCACCACTGAAGAGAGTCTGGCTGTTTCCTCTTTGCACCTTACTTTTCAGGTGTTTATACACATTAATAAAATCCCCCTGAGCCTTCTCTTCTCCAGGCAGAACAGCACCAGTTCTCCCAGTCTTCCTCTTAGGAGAGATGATCCAGTCCTCTGTGGACTCTCTCCAGCATGTTCCAAGTCTCTGTTGTAGTGGGGAACCCAGAACTGGGCACAGCACTCAAGATGTGGCCTCACCAGCACTGAGCAGAGGGGGAAGAATCCCTTCCCCTTTGCTGGCAGTGCTTTGGATACTATTGGTCATCTTTGCAGCAAGGGTGTGTTAACAGGTTGTGTTCAACTTGGTGTTCACCAGGACCCCCAGGTTCTTTTCTGCTGAGCTGCTTTCCAGCATTTATTGGTGCATATGGTGGTTATTCTCCAGGCACAGGAGCAGGACCTAGCACTTCTCGTGCAACTAACTCACTGTTCTCCTTTAGTATGCTGTGTTTTAATAGGCAAACGTAGCTGCCAGATGGAAGGACAGTTCCATGTTGCTTTGTATGTTCTGAATGGCATTTGTGATCTTGTAACTGAGGCTCTTCAGCTCTTCCATTTCCAGATTAAAAACTCTACGTCCTTTGCTGCAGCATAGGGGAGAAGGAAAAAAAAAAAAAAGAAAAA
>NDXB01014952.1:0-23085 GCA_002631895.1 Agapornis roseicollis | reverse complement strand
TTTGCTGAGACATAGGGGAAAAGAAAAAAAAAAAAAAAAAAAGGAGAAATAGATACAATGTTTTCCTCTTCTAAGCATCTCTTATTTTCTGTCCAGATTATTTAACTGTCATAGAAAAATAGGCAGAAAATAGTACATGATTAAAATAGATATAAATGTACTTCATTGACGTTGATGTTCTCGAATGCTTTCATTAGCAGCATTCTGTATCCTCCCCATCTTTTGTATCTAAATGGTCTATTGTGTCTTGTCACGGGCACTAATGTTCTTCAGAAAAGATACAAATCCTGAGTTTTGTGCGCACAAGCCCTCTTCTAATCTCATAAATATTGTGAACATGACTTCAGTCAGTAAAAGAGCCAGCTTCCTCCAGTCTTACAGATATTGTGGAAAGGATAAATGGCTTCACATGACTTTGGATTGGGGTGGCTTTCCATCAGGAAAAGAGATAGAACATCTTGTTTTCCATCCATTCTTCAGAAATTTCATCAGAATAAGAAGTTCTTACAAAGTTTATTATTTTTTCCTCTGGTTTGAAAAACACTGTTCTGTTTCGCTTGCACCTGTAAGAAAATCTCATGATCCAAGTGTTAGACAAAACCCAGGAACTTCTGATAATAATGGTGCACTCGTAGATTATAAACAAAGTTGTTTTTAATTTCTGGACATCTGGTATTTCAATGGCTATTTAAATCTTTCATTCTAAATAATCTATCCTTTAGCAGTGGAGGTTTAAAGGTGTTGCCTTGATTTTATTCAGGAGCTGGTAGCTAGAACACTGTCCTGTATTGGTAGATCCTTCTTGAAGTCTATTCTGCATCCTTTCCGTTACTCTAGCCTGAAGTACCTTTTCATAGACACTTCTCTTTAAATAGCAAGTTATCTTGCTATTTAAGGCCCCACAGGAAGTTAATGACCAAAAGATAACTCTGAGCTCACAGTGGCAGCTGATTGAAGAGTATTATTTCTACTGGTGGAGGGGTTACAGGTGTATGAAAACGTTGAATACAGGAGTGTATGTATTATTTTAAATCAGTATACTGGATATGTTTCATTTTTAAAATCGTTGTTAGTCAGGATTACATCATAGTTAGATTTGTTCATAAACAGTATTTTAGCTGATCTCCTGCTCTATGCTGTGTGGTTTGGTGGTTACGCTGGAGGGGAGGAATGCCAACCAAAGGGACCTTGACACGCTTGTGAGGTGGGCTGATGCCAACCTCATGAAGTTTAACCATGACAAGTGCAAGGTCCTACACCTGGGTCACAGCAATCTCAGGCACAGCTACAGGTTGGGCAGAGAGGAGATTCAGAGCAGCCCTGCAGAGAAGGACTTGGGGGTGATGGTCGATGAGAAAATGAACATGAACTGACTGCAGTGTGCACTTGCAGCCCAGAAAGCAACCGTATCCTGGGCTGCATCAAAAGGAGCATGACCAGGACCAGCAGGTTGAAGGAGGTGATCCTGCCCTTCTACTCTGCTCTCGTGAGACCTCACTTGGAGCATTGAGTGCAGTTCTGGTGTCCTCAACATCAAAAGCACATGGAGCTGTTGGAACAAGTGCAGAGGAGGGCCACAAGGATGATCAGGGGACTGGAGCATCTGCCATATGAAGACAGGCTGGGAAAGTTGGGGCTGTTCAGCCTGGGGAACAGAAGGCTCCAGGGAGACCTCATAGCAGCATTCCAGTATCTGAAGGTGGAGGTTTAGGTTGGATATGAGGAAGAAATTCTTTACTGTGAAGGTGGTGAGGCACTGGAATGGGTTGGCCAGGGAAGCTGTGAATGCTCCATCCCTGGCAGTGTTCAAGGCCAGATTGGATGAAGCCTTGTGTGACACGGTTTAGTGTGAGGTGTCCCTGCTCCTGGCAGGGGGGTTGGAACTGGATGATCTTAAGGTCCTTTCCAACCCTAACTATTCTGTGAGTCTATCTTCCGTGTAAGTGTAAAGAAAAGCTGGAGCACTCATAAAGTCTGATTTTACTGTTTTATGAGGGGGGATGGCTTCTCTCAGCCTTTCTTGTTTGTATTTCCTGATAATTGCTTCTACCATTATATTTTAAGAAACCAATAAACTAGTTCATTATGTGCCAAATTTACAATGTCATTCTTTTATTGGAGGGGTGACAGAAGTCTGAAAACATCTTGCAGTTGTCCAGCTTGCATGTATGATCTAAGAGCAGGTTAGCTCAGATAAGATTGACTTTCTGAATGCATAGCTTCCATTCAGACAAGGAGGCACTGGCTTGGTGAAACATTGCCCACTTACAGAAATGTCATTGCACTTAGTTACTGAAAATCTTCTTGGTGCACTGAATATATGTGTAATATAATTCATAACTATGTCATCTTCTCATCATCTTAAATCAAGTTAATGACGCCAGTGCCCACTAGTACTGAAGCAGCCCAAAATCGTGGGAGCACAGACACACCTACAGCAGCTTTCACTTTACTGTTGAATAATAGATTTTCTTTTCCCAGTTACTTGGTTTGGAAACACAGTTGTGTCATTCTCTGTGAGTCACTAAGAGATCAGATTCCTAATAGGGAGTGTTGGATTGTGAAAGGAGCAAAATAATCATCTTAATTCCTACAGGCCAGCAGATTTTAAGTGTCCAGTGAGAACCAGCTAGACTGTTTGCACAAGCTATGCATTATAGTTTTATATATTACAGAGCTAGTGTCATTCCCACAGCAGTTTCTGGAATTGTTATTCGGGGGAATTCAGACATTAAAGTCTGAAATGCATCACTATGGGCAAATATCTGTGGGGGAGCACTAAGTATGCCAGTGATGTACTAAGGCTTGTTTTACTCAAGCATAACTTCCTCTTCAGAAGAGCAGAGTGAAAATTCACGGGTGCTCATAATGGCCAAGAATATCTGACATATTCTTGCTAGGCAAGCTGTTACTATTGGGATAAAAAGGGAAAAGAATTACTGAGGAGATGTGATTTTTCAGAACGGCTGGATTGATGGACATGTTGCAGTAACCTCCTAACAACTAGTTCCCATGCATGTGGGATTAGAAAATGAAGCAATCTTGCATCAGCACAGCTTTTTCCTGCTGTGTGAATCTCATATGCCCAATTTAATTGAAAAATGTGTTTTCCTGAATAGTGCTACCTAGCTGGGATTCCAGTCCTTTCACTGTTCTGTTTCTTTCTATTAGATCATGCATATGAAAGCAGCATAAAAGCCATCAAAACAGGCCATATCTCGCTTAATGGATATATTTGTTAAATTAAATAAATTCATCTCTTCAGAATACTCTGACAACCAGGAGACATTTGGCCTATGAAGTGCTAAAACTGCACTTGATAAATAGGCAAAATATATTTTATCTTGAGCAGATGCTGCACGATTCAGTTTTGGTAAATTCTGATTTAAACTATTACAAGTGACTCAAATTGAAAATGCTCTCTGGGTTGCTCAGGTGCAACAAATTAATGTTTAGATTTTTATATTTGTATGGACTGTTCAGTGATTCACCAGTTGCTTCCAAGTTCAGTAAACATCAAAAATTGCTGTGGGATTTGTACCTTTAGAAGTTTTTATCAGAAATGATGGGTAATGGACATTTTTTCAGGGGTTAGAAAGTGGTAGAATTTTAGGTTCTCCTGCAGGTTTGAATTTTACTGTGTAGTACAAGGTTGGCAAATAAATCTGATCATTTTAATCAATAAATAAGACTGATAAGTAATTTGTGAGTAAATTAAGTATATTGTCAGAAAATAAGGTAATAAAATTCCATAGCAGTTTTTCATATAAATGCTTTTTTTCAGGGCAGTTTCATTTACAAGCCCTGTAACCTCCTTATTTAGGGTGGAAATGTACTTGGCTTTTTGTAATTCATACAAGACTGAGGGGAATAATGAATGCTGATTCCTCTGGCAGAAATGTCAGTGATGATTGGGGGGAGCTGTTTATTTCTTTTAATCTAGACTTCTCAACCTATTTTAAAGCACTTAATTATATGTTAATTTGGAATTAAATGACTTAAATTTAAACCTTGTGAGTATGTTACAGTGCCTTATGTGGATCAGAATGGTGCCGTACAATGTATATTCTTGAGTATGGTGTAGAGTTTCAACAGGGTCTTTAACTGGCAGAAGCTTCTGGGTTTGGACTTAACTTTATCCCACAAACTTGCTTTAATACTCCTTGCTTTGAACCCCAGGGGAAATGCAGTCATTAATCAGAAGACTGGCTATTAAATGATTTTAAAAATCATAAATTTGCACACATCTGTAGCCATCTATTGATTTTTAATTTTAGTTAAGGGCTGATTTATGTAGGTGTCAGGTAGCTGAGGGTCTGTAGTAATTCTGATATTCTTTCACTGAAGGCAAAGAGTGTCATAGCTGCCTTCTTATGAAATTAAACAAAATATCAAGACCTTGAGTTTCATGCAGTGTGCTGTAAAAATGAGAGGAGGTGACTGTGGTTCTTCCCTGATGAAGTGATGCGGAAATTTCCGTGAACCTTTGCTCAAAGCTCTCTGCAATTGCATAGTTCTCTACAAAACTCAATTTGCATTGAAGTCAATCCCTAATGAGAAAGACACGTAGGTCATATTGAAATTAATCGTTACATGGTCAAAAATGTTTTCCTGAATTGGATCATCCAAGCTTTGAACACCGTTTAATACCAGAAAATTGCTTCTATCACAGTCTATCTGCAGGACAGTTGCTATGTATAGTAGTTAAACATCCTTGGGGCTTTTTTGTCATTTCAGACAAACAGTCTGCAAGGTAAATCCAACTGAAACATTATTACATGTACCTGCTTATAGAGGAGATTCAACTTGGGTTGCTTTTACAGTGCGATTTGGGAAACATTGAAATGCACATATGCCAGAGGAGGGAAAGAAATGAAAGGGTTCGATTTGTGATCTTTTTAAAAATATCAGAAACTCATTCTTTTTAGTGTGGTTCTAAATATGGCAGCTATTCTTAAGTTCAGAGGTTTCATTCTTCTGAAGTTTGGTTCTTGGGCAGCAGGGTATTGTCTAAGGCTATGGGGTGATTATTCTCATACTAACTTTAGGGGAAAATTCTTAGATGGGCTGCTTCATAATACCTCAAATGTTTAATTCCTGAGGAGCTGAAAAAGGAAAAGTCTTTTCACCTTATTGGACAAGATTTTGAGGCACATAAGAAATTTCTGAAATCTGAAAAGCTCCTGCTACTTACTGTTGCCCTAATGGTGAAGTTTCTAAAGGGCAGAAAATAAGAACTGTGAAATACTGTTTTCCATCATTCTCGCTCTTTCAGTCTCAGTGTAACCCAGAGAGACAATACTGCACTGTAAAAGTTTCCAGGTAAGACAACCTGTGGCATAATTTCACAGGCTAGGCAGGAGAAGAGAAGAAAGCTTAAATCTGACGGGGTGGTCACGTTTCTCTGTCAGTATGGATCTGAGCATTGCAGGTTAGGCTTGTTTCCAGTATTTCATGGTAATTATCTAGCACACCGCTCTTCTGTCATCATCGTCAAAGAGCGCAGGCAGCAGAACCACTCCCACCTTCCAGTAGGCTGGTCACTTCCAATAAAAGTGTCATGAAAGTTGCTCTCTAGATTGTATTTGACTTGTACTGTATAAATGGATGAGCTCAACAGTGAATGCCACATAATTGTGGTTTGCAGCTTGATAATGTTATAATTATGACACCCAGCAGTACATAACATTATGAATTTATGTGCTTGATTGAGCAAAACATGTTAAAATAACAATATGCTTGAAAGTCAGTGGAGCTTAACTCTCTATGGTAAGGCACAAACTTCAGGGTGTGATTAAATTTAAGCACATGCTTGAAATTTCCTCTGACTTGGGCAGAAGCTGGAGGAAATACCCATGGTATTTGCTGGTATATTCTCTCCTTTGACCTCAGAGGAGGAACTCTAGCTTGATGCAGAAAGTTATATATGTGAAACCCACAGGATATACAAGTGACTTAACTATGTTTCTGACTCTGTAGAATTTGCATTCATCACAGGTACAGAAAGTCCTTTGAACCTTAAGTGTTAGTTCTCTAAAACACCTTACTTGCACTACTAATACTTTGTATTTTGGAGTTCCCTACATAAACTGTGTATTTACAGCACATCTCCATAGAAATTACTTGTGGGAAAATAAAAGTGCTTTCTGAATGTGAAATACATCTGTTCATTTGGAAGTGCTGCTGCATAAGTGGGTTACAGGTATGCTGTCAGATTATGTAAGAGCTCTAATGTAAATGCAGATGTAGAGGTAAATAATGTTTTAAGTTAGTATTCACTAAGGCTAAGCTTTTAAGGAGGTTTAGTTTTCAAATTTACCAGTTTGGGGGAGTTTTGATTCATACAGCTGGTAAGATGCAGATGTTCAAATCTAGTTAAAACCCAACTGCATTACATCAGTGCAACTCCTTCAGGCACGTGATCATGTTGAAGATTGAGCTGTGACATACTGAGTTAGCCCATAAAGTAGGCACCATGAAAGCTGCATCTAAACATGTTATCTCTCATTATATGCACTGCAATAAAAGGTTGTGTAACTGTCCTTGGTGAATCCTAATTGTGATATACAGCACTTGCATGATTTAAACTGTCTTCAAACTGGTATAAGAGAGATGATATGTGCACACCTGCAAGTGAGGCCAGCGCTATGACCCAGGCACTTGTTAGTTTCTGATGTTAAGAATACTGAGGTTACTGACACTTAAATTTTGTCTTTTTGAAAGCACATGTTCAAAAGCAACCATAACTTTGGGAGGAACACATGTTCAGTTCATACGGAATGGTCATTGATAAGATGATGAATATGAGGCAGTAAGACTCTGCATTTGTACCAGTTTGAGATGGTTTTCAAACCTGTCTTTGAATCAGTATGTATTCTGTTGTGTAGATGTTGCTTTACAAAGGAAGTTGGGTGTTGGGCAAAAGCTATGTCATGTAATTTGACAGTGTCTTAATTAGATGTGTTTGGGGTGCACTTTGTTTAGTCTGGTTAAGATCTTAAATTGCTTTATAGAACTTCCAGAATTACAATTGCCAGTTTTAAAGCTGATTTTCAAGTAAATTCAAGAGTCTTACACACAGCAGTTATTGCAGAGCTTTCCAGCTAGTAAACAGGCCCCTTGTAAATAAAACACAAATAAATGGAGCTGTTATAGGTGAAATTTCTGGCTATGCCAGTTAAGGGCTGGGGTAAGTATGCCCCAGAGTCCAACACTGGAAACAGTGTTGTATGCCAATAAAAAGTAGATAAAGTTATAAAATAGCATGGGTTTTGCCACTCTTAAGACTCCCATCACCTCTGTTAGGATTCATCATGGTATGTTTGCCAGTATAGTGCTCTTTGCAGAGCTCTATGAGTAAAAGTGCGGTCTAGGGCCATTGTGGACAACTGGCTTGTAACAGTCCAGCGTCCACCAGAAGATTCTGCAGTAAGTTTTCTTTCTTTTTCTCTACTCCTTCTTTGCTTTGTGTGTCCTTCTTGGCTCTGTGTGTCTCTGTGGGATAAGAGAATAGTATTGAAAGGAGCTTGCAGTGGTATTGCCCTTCTGTCTAGTTCACCACATGTATTTCACTTCGGTTTTTCTAGATGCTGTTGTTGAGTTGTGGTGACTCATGGGGAAATGCCTGCAGTGAGCTCAAGAACAAGGTTTGAGGTCCCAAAGGTTTTTTCCCCAGGTCATGGCTGCTCTTGAGCACATGCTCTCAGAGGGACAAAAAGTTTCAGCAGCATCCTTTTTCTTCTCCATGGCAGGACATGTAGGACATAGTAGGACACTACAAGGAGATAATAAGCTGGCCAACAAAAAGTTTATTGTAGGATGATTGTCATGAAGTTTTTGTCCTGTTGATTTGATGGGAGATGAAATTTTGAAGAGCAAGCCCAGAATCTCTATTTTCAGCACCTAACCATGAAGATACTCGTCACACAAAGAAAACTCCTGAAACAGTCTTGAATGCTCATCCTAGCCTGCAGCTGTGTCTGTACCTCTGCTTGTTTAGAGAATTGTCTTTTGCAGGGTGGGGGAATTCAAGTTGGCAGCTGTGAAAAGGAGAACAAATATTGTATAGCTGTGTAACAACAGCCAGGCTGTATGGATTTCCATTAGTGTAACTGATGATTGAAGTAGTTACCAATACTTGGAACAAAATCAACACTGAAAAATTGGTCTTGGACTTTGCCAGCTGGTGTGGATAACCAGACACCCTAGGGCAAACTTTTTTAGCAGCAGTTCAGAGATTGAAACAATTGTTTGCAAATGATTTACTTAGTGCAGACACAGCTGCCTCAGTTTGATGGACTCCAGCATGGTTTCTAAGCCAGGCACTTCCAGTTTCGCACTGTCATTCAGTGTCTGATTCATCACATCAGATGGGCTCATTCATTTTGGCCATTGTTTCCCTGCTTGTAAAATAGATGCAATCATAATCTGCGGGTTGTACTATCTGTCCACTCACTTGAGCTATTGTGTGGGTCGGTTAATGTCTGTGCTCTGTGCGACAGCTGAATGGGAGACAGTGGAGCCTGCAAGTGCTGGCAGTGATGTCCTCCCAGTTGGGTAGCACTGAGAGAGAGACTTTGTGTATACAACCCTCCCAGCCTCCTGGGACTTGGATATAATCACAGTGTCATGATGGGAGTTGGGTACTCCCTCTGTCAGGCATGTCTTCACCATAGCATTCAAAAGATTTTACTGAGGGGTCTAAAAGATCTGGCATGTACAGAAATTTAGGTGCTGTTTCTCACTTTTGATACTGGGAAATAAGTGAGCCCATACAGAGTGACAGAAAGGGTTTAGCAGTAGTGTGGTGATTCCTGTCCGTGAATTGCTACAGAGTTTAGATGGGGTATGAAGCGGTGACAGTCAAGGGACCCTTAACCAAGTGAAGAGAAGCCATTCTTAGTAAAAGCTCTTGTATCATCACCTGTCATGGGTGTGCTTACGTGTGCATTTCTTCATAACGTAATCTTTACAGTCTTTGATTCTGAACTATTTAGCTCTGTAACATCTTCCTACTAATTACATTGGTGCATTATTAGCAGTTATTTATCTCCATTGTGGTTGCATGCTTACTTGAACATGCTCTTGTGCACCAGGTTCCCTCAAAGTACTTCCAAATAGTGTGTTGTTCCTACAGAAAATTGGCAGTGAAGAGGGAGATGGAGAGCAGATGAACTTTGATATGTAAAGGTGGTGAGATGCTGGAATGGGTTGCCCAGGGAGGTTGTGAGTGCTCCATCCCTGGCAGTGTTCAGGGCCAGGTTGGACAAAGCCTTGCGTGGCATGGTTTAGTGTGAGGTGTCCCTGCTTATGGCAGGGGGGTTGGAACTAGATGATCTTAAGGTCCTTTCCAACCCTAACTATTCTATGATTCTAAGGGAGTTGGAATAATGAAGCACACACTGCCTCTGAGCTTATGAGTTGGACAACCTATCCTATACATCTGATGGAGCTAAAAGTGCTTTGATCTCATCTTGTTTCAAATTAAAAAACACACAACCTAAATAGTACTGCACTGCTTTAGGTCCTGGTTTCTTGTAAAATAATTTGCCTACAGATGTCTATTACTACTAAAGATTTTTATCAAAGAACTACTTCAGTATTTTGGCAAAGTTATATATGTTGAAAGAGTAACTGCTTCTTTAGATTCAGTGTGTTGTTGTAAGCCAAATTTAATATAGTGACTTTTACAGTGATTTAGGATTTAAGAGCTTTGATAGTGAGCATTTAAGAGGAAGGGGAAATAACAAAGACATTGCTTCCTGTGGGCTTTTGCTGACTCAAAGCAACATGTTGAGTTGAAGGGAATTGATTTGTGCTTCCTTTAAAAGTGGTGGGAAAGAGTCCTGGGACTTGCAAAGCACAGACGTGTGATCTCTGGTGGAAATGGGGCTAGGAAACAGTATTGAACAATTCTGGTTCATGTTGCAAAAAAACACCATGCTTAGCTGCAGTGCTTATGACATAGTTGTGACTATTGTAAGCCTTATGGGGTTTTTTTATCATAAGAAAACAGAATCTTGTAACAGTAAATTATTACTTCAGTAGCATTGGAAATACGTCCTCAGAAATGCAGGCTCTTTCAGATAATTTTTGTGTTGAAATTCCCTTCCCTTGCAGATGAATTACTTCAGAAAGAGCAAAACTACTCTGATGATGTTTTGGCCAATATGATCAGTGAACCCAGAATCAGCTATGGAAACGATGCTCTCATGCCTTCGCTGACAGAAACTAAGACTACAGTTGAACTTCTGCCAGTGGATGGGGAATTCAGCCTAGATGACCTTCAGCCATGGCATCCATTTGGTGTTGATTCTGTTCCAGCCAATACTGAAAATGAAGGTATGTACAATAAGGGGAGAAACCACAGAACATTTTGAGTTGAGCTTTGTGGTTTCTCTTCACATTGTTCCCTGAAAATTGATGTCTTTCTGATGTAAGCAGTATAGAGTTCCTCAGATGTAAGTTTAGAACTTGTCTGCTGTGTCCCTTTGGTGGAACAGAAGATCCTAACTAAAATTTGGAATTTAGGCACGCAGTAGCTTTCAGTGTTGAGCTTACTTTCATTGAGAAGCAAATCAAAATAAATTACCACAAATTATGAGTCTTAGAAAACACATGGCAATTGGCTAAGGTAGCTCAGGAAGTTGCTAGATTTGTGCCATGATGAAATCAGTGTTTTAGTTAAGGAAGAGCTTTTTGTTTGCTGGTAATAATTATTACAGATCCTGCACAATCCTAGCATGAGAGTTTATTTTATTTCCACACACACATTGGTTGTCTGGAATGTACTGCAGACATATTCCTGCATAGTTGCAAATGCAACTAGGTAGTGAAAACTTTTTTCCCTGAGTATTTCATGTTGCTCATGGGCTAATTTATTGAAGTGGCTGCATACTTCTTTAATAATTCATGCATAATCTGGAACTGATAGTTAACTTAGGTGCCAGAGCCAATTAATCAGAAACCTGAGAAACATCGATCCTGTCATTAAGGTTTCTCCCATTGTGTTTGTTTTCATTTATCAGTTTAACTCCACTGTCATTACTGCTAAATTAATCACATAAGTGAAAGTTTGTTACTGCAAAGCAGCAGATTCACAGAGGCTGGAACTACAGAAGTCTTTTTTTCAGGCAAACTTGTAATTCCTAACTGAACTGCACAGACATTAACCTCCCTCAGAAATCTCTTGAAACCACTGGCTTAGCCTATACCTGCTCTCAGAATGAATTTTGATACCAGCCTTAGCTGGCAGTTAGTCTCACTCAGCACAACATGTGACTGTTGGCAACTGTGTGCTTGGGAGATGAAGCATGGGACATTGATTTGCCAGGTCTCAGGTTGATGCCAGGTGAAATCAGTGGAGTCAGAACCAGTTCTGTCGTCAAAGTAGGTCGCCCCCAGGAGTCAGAGAAGGCCAAGATGAAGTAAAAGAGTATCTGAGCAAAGGTCAGCAAGTCAGTGAATGAGGGGAAGAGGAGAGACTGGTCAGGAGTGGGGCTAAAATCACATTGCCAGGAGGTCAACACTACAGGTAGGAAGCAAGTGAAAGCACAGAAGGAGAGCTGGCACAAACTAAACGGACTGGCTAGCAGCAAGAACCAGAAGGCAGGAGATGATGACAAGGACTCCAGATATGTCTGCAGGGCACTTGCAGCCAAGTGTTGTGCCGAGTGTCTGAGAACAGCTGACTGGATTGCATCAGGTGCTGGTGAGTAGTACAGATGGCTGACCATGCTGGCTGGTGGTGTCTCTCCTGCAGTATTCCAGTATAACTCTGGCTGCTGTTTCTCCCATAGCTGAAGCATGCAGGGCATCAGTTTCTATACCCACTGACTGCTTTCACGAAACTTCTTGAGGATTAATTACTTTTGAAGTCTGTGCTCCCAGTTTTCAAAATGTGACTGATTTCAGTCACCAAGTTCAGAAGTTAATGGGTAGACAGGTGCACCCAGACATACCCACAGTATAATCCTTCAGAAATCTGGTAAAGCCCAGAGTTTAATAATGAAAAGTACACACTTAAGCGTGGCACTGAATTCCCAAAGGCAAATACGTTGAATACGGTTCTTTCAAAACGTATGACATCAAATAAGAAACAAAACCTCTCCTGCCTTGAATAAGATACTGTTTAACTATTAATCCTGTGTATTTTAATGCACTGCATGGTTTCTTGCAGCACTTCTTGTTAACTGTGGGAACATCTTTTAACTTTCATACCTTTTAAGTTGTTGGGGTTTATTTTTGATGTCAGGGTTGTATTTGTCATAAAATTACTGCAGCAAACTATTCTGTTGGGCCAACCATCATCAGTGTTTAAGTCTGCACAGCTAGAAATTATTTGAAGACTTAAACCTCTTCAAGTCTTCCTTGTTTCCCATTGCCTTTCTCTTTCAACTACCCAGACCACAATGTTGTTAATGTGCTCATGCCTACAATACCCTTTTTTCTCTCTTTAGATACCCTCTCTACACCCTTGCCCATAGTATCAAATGGAAATTTCACAGCCTTTTCTTTCTCCTTTGTCTTCGTCTCCCACCTCTTTGTTCCAGAAACCCAGGACTAAATGTGCCATTTGTCTTCACTTCCCATGCCTCTTTTCTTCTGTGGCCATGGTCTAATCACAGGCTTTGTCTAAATTGCTTCCAAAAATATCTGTTTGTCTTGTTACAATATTTGGAAGTAGCAAGAAGGAAATAACAGTTGACACTATTTTCTCCTTTTTTCTCCTTTCCACTGAAGGTCTTTTTGCATAGTCTGGTTTTCACACAATAAGCTCCCCTTATGCAGTGAGGTTTTTGTATTTTATGCAGTCATTCAGAGCAAATTATTCCTGTTTCTTAACAAATAACAGTTCGTCAAAAACAGTATAAGTTGAAAAACAGTGTGCTAGGGAAACCCCAAATACTGTAATGTGACTAACTGTTGCAGTATTAGTGACAATCTCTTGCTGCTGGGAGATGCTGACCATGCCGTCACAGGTAAGAGAACTGAATATCTCAGCTCCCATTTACTTGGGTGAGGGCTGAGGGTACTCAGCACTGTCAAAAAAATCACAGCATGTTCCACACAGACAACATGGTATCTGGGAAATCTGCTGAGCAGTTGGTCCAGCAGGTGTCCCATACAAACAGAGGAGTTTCAGATATCAAGCACCTTACCAGTTCATTTGTTAATACTGTTTTGGTCTAGTTTGAAAGCTGAAGTCAACTCTATTTAAAACTCTGCTGAACGCAAATCCACAGTGCTGACAGCTAAGCATGCAGATAGGTTTCTAGTGAGAATGAGAGCCTCAGCTTCCCCACTGCAAAGTGCTGCTGCACTGGATGAGCAATAGTTCTTCAGTTCTGAGCAGGCACACCAAGTAAATCATTCACCTCACTGCAAATTTGCATTACTGTCAAAACAAATTCCTAATGGGACCATTGACATGTGAGAGGAAACTAAACAAATCCTGAAGCTGGGTGGATTAGGACCTGGGATCCCATGCCCTCTGTCACAGTCACAGCGCCAGGCCTTGCTTTTAAGGAGCCATTCAGGAAATGCTTAAACCAAAATAGGGGAGGAAATGCAGCCATTAAGTCTTAGTTTCAGAGTATCCAGTATTCTGCATACAAGCGATGAAGTTAAAATACTACAAAAAGTACCTTAGGTTTGTCATTAGTTCTCATGCCTGTTTTCTGCCATGGCCATGATCTAATCCCAGCTTTCAGCTAGAGATATTAATAGTATATTGGATTGGTACATTGCCATATAATCTCATGGCTTCCTAACTCAATTTGAAATTTTCCAGTCTAAACTGCATGTTTAGGTAAAAGGATGGGGTTTATGCAGTTTACTCAAATTGCTTTTTCTGATGAATGAGTAGAGAATAGTCTAAAATTAAAGGACCTTGAAAGTATAGGTAGCTCAGTATTTTCTGAAAGAATTTCCTTCCTTGTAGTTTCCCTGTAAGCGTCCACAGAGATGAATCCACAGCACTACACCATACGCAGCACAGCTTGTGTGGCTGAACGTATGTCTAGCGTGTTGCAGTACAAATCAGGCTAACAAAAAACACTGTCTGAGGACACTGCAGAAGGCACCACCAAACTGTCAGGAAATTGTCTTAACAATGAAAAATGCACTTTCAGCAGTGGGGGCAAAGCCCCAGTAGCTGTGAAGCTCTAACAAGGCTCGCGATCATTTTGCCGGTGGGTAACTGGGTATGGTGTTTTACCCTTTGTATTTTACCAGTTACTCCTTTCAGCACTCTTCCTGGTGGGTGAACATCATAGACCTCTCTTCACCTGCTGGTTTCTACTAAATTTGAGCTTTTTGAGTCACCTTTATTTTACTTTTGAAAAGAGAAGCAGTGATCGTCTCTCTTTCTCTTGAGATGCATTAGTATTAGATACATGGGGGGTTGTAGAGCCTGTATGAAACCTGCATAGTCAGTGCAAGCAGATATCTACCAATTGTGAGGCTACTTGGAAAATTTTCAGTCTTAATTCTGTGTATTTCTGTGCACATGGAAGTGTGTTGAAGAGAAATACAATTCTGGAGCATCAAAATGAATGCAGTTTTCATAGCACATCTTACAGTTTTGATTGTTAATGAAAGCTGTAGTAGGTTTAAACTTCTCCCCTCTGTTGAGAGGTGCTGTGGTCCAGCAGTGAGGAAACCCACAGACAAGATTTTCAGAGGTAACTGCCCATCAGTACTGAGCAAGAGCAAGCAGGTTTTGAAATGCAGCTGTAATTCAAAAGCTGGCAGCTCTCCAGAAACCAGCCTTAGTTTGCACCATGCTGCTTGGGGCACGCTGTACTTTGCTGCCTAGAATCATGATCTGCTTTGGAAGACCTTTTGCTCTCATCTTTTGCCTCAGTTTTTCTACTGCAGCTGGTTTGTGACCTGGAGAAGGTTGATTTAGTTTTTGTGTCAGTTATGAAATGTGCCAGTGATGTTTGCCTTTTCCTCTATAGAGTGCTTCCAAAACTGTAGATGGCAAGAAGAATTATTATTAATACTTTCACTAGGCTCCACAAATACTGCATTACACTGAGGTCAGGTCCATGCTACTTTACAATAGAAATTTCCTCCATCCTTTTCTGCTTTCACCTTCTCCCATTTTTATTGCTTCTCACAACCTGCTGTCCCAGTTCTCCATAGCTATGGGCATGTAGGGTTACAGAGCCAGAGGGAAATAAGACCCCTTCCTTCTAGGGAGGAAGCAGACACCAGAGCGGCGGAGGAGGGTTCTTCGGGAGCAGTTTGAGTAATGTTGGACCTTGGTTATTTCTTTCATTCAGACCTTTTCACTGAAGATTTACAGCTAACCTACCTGAGGGTTGATGCTGACACTATTGGAAAACCTAGCAGATGACTGAAATAGGAAAGTACTCAAAAATGTAGTTTTTATTTAAGGATGGAAATTGGGTTTTGTACAGCAGTATGTAAGGAAAGCAATTACATGGTCTGCTAGTGGCACTCTGAACTGCTGTGAAGAAGAGTGGTTTGATGGCTTGTCTCTGCAGCACCAGACCAGCAAGCCCTATGAAATTTTTGCCCTTCTGGAAACAGCAGCAAGTCAGATACAAGGATGTACTTTTAGTCTGCAGCAACTATAAAGCTTACTGTTTTTTTCCCAGAGGCAGGAGTATTGCAGTCATGTCCTATGTACAAAGGCATAGTACATAGGCGTAGTAGGTTATTTGTCAAACTCATAGGAACACTAAACAAGTGACACAGACTCCCTGAGAAGATGAGCAGTCCTGTTACATAAATCAGCAGTATCGTCAGGTTTGTGCGATTTCCTGATGCCAAATGCAGTGAGCAGTTCTTAGTGATTGAAAACTGTGGTTTTGTCAGGTTTCTTGTGTTATTGTGGCTCATTACTGCTGATTAGAAGGTTCATACTTAAATCTAAGAATTCAAATGAATGAGAATACCTTATTCTAAAAATTCTGAATTCTGAGGTACAACATAATATTTTATTTCTGGACTTTAGTTTCTTTCTGACACTAGCATTTGGGTAGGTGAAGAAGGCAACAGTATTGGAGCAAAGAGAGAATCAACAAAAAAAGAGGGGGAAAATCTGAATGTTTTAATTAACTTCTCCAGTATGTTTGAACTTAACTGAGGTACTAGGTAATGACTTAAACAGCTCCTAAGTTTTGCAAATCCTGTTTTTCTGTTAGTGCCAGTGGGTTCCATCAACCTTAAGTTTCAGCTGATAAAGCCTTAGTACAGTAATACCAGAGTTTTGTAAAACTATGTATGGCACAGAATTGGGAAGAAAATGGTGTTTTCCTTTTGCTTCCCTTTAAAACCTTGGAAGACAAATATGCTGTCTGCGAATCTGAGCACGTTGCAATGAAGTATTGATGGTATTTTTAAAATGCGCCTTACTTGTTTCAGACCTTATAGCTAGTGCTGTAGGAATCCCTTTTGAAAGGAAAAAGGAGTTGGGGCTCAGTGGGTTTTTAAGTCAGCATTGATCAAGAGTAGTTGCAAGAACTCATCGTGTGCATTCTTGCTGCCAGATCTGATCATCAGTTGGGAAAAGTTTGCACATCATGAATATAGCTTCTCTCTGCATACAGAAGTTTTTGATCCTGGATGTTTTTTCACTTTAAGCAGTAACCAGAATATGATGTAAAGTTGACACATCAGCTGTGAATCTTTCCTTTTGAAGTCATGTCCATCCCTTCCTTTTATTTCCAGGATTAACTGAAGCTGTTGCTTCAGTAACTTTGTCTATGCAGTAAGTGTCTCCTGCACTGTGCCAACAGAAGAGCAGTTGACTTTATCATTTTGGGGGATTTTGTTTATTTTTTGTTTGCTTTTCTGTTTCTTTTCTGCACATGCCCAGTTGAGCCAGTTGATGCCCGCCCAGCTGCAGACAGAGGACTCACCACAAGACCAGGTATATAACTTGCATGGCTTTTACCTAACCTGTGTTTTCCCTGCATGCATGTGGTCTGCTTGTGTTAAATGATTACCTTTGCTTTTGTATAACCTTCTCTTAATATGTAATGCTGTGCCTGAACCAGGGAAGCATTCCCACACAAACCCTGTGAACCTATGCGAGTGCTCTCTGTACCAGGCGTGTTCCAGATGTGTACTTGCAGAGGGAGTGGGACCCAGAGACCCAGAACTGATACTCATATCAAGTTGTCATCCCTTCTAGCAATAATGCATTGGCAGGTGCAGAAGGTGGTAGACATGGCACCCCTGTAGTGCAGAGAGTGCTTTTAATTTGGGAATGTGTGATAGAAATGTTGATCCCTCTGTGTAGAGCATACCAGTTTCTTGAAGTTGGGGCTAATAACAAACTCGTGCAGGGGGCATCAATGTGTTTTACTGTGATATTTTCCTTGGCTAGGTCCAGGTATCTAAAAATTGATACATATATACTCCTTCTGGGTTCTCTAAGGACACCTCTGTACAGCTATTCATTCCATTTTAGGATGGAGAAGGGTGATTATTTGCCCTCTGTCATACCTGTATCTTCCTCTTGATTTCAGAGTAATAGCAGATGACCAGGTTGGTGCATCAGGCTGCAAACGTTTGGAGAAAGTAAACGGGACAAATCCGATTTTCAAAGTGAAAGAGTGCTTTTTGTACTAACTTCTTTTGCTTTTTAGGTTGATTTTGCTCTTGTATTTGTTTAGGATTATCTTGAAATGGCAGATTCCATTAAAAGCAAGCAGCCTTTCATTTCAGAATTGCTCTCCAGCACGTAGTGAGATGAGATCAGTGTATTTTAGGGTCAGAATTATTTTAGTGTCACAGCATCATTATGTTTTTTTCCTGCAGATCAGCTCAAACTGATCAATCTGTCTTCTTTTTCTCTTCATCTTTCCCTCCACAAATGCCCGTTAAATAGCATATGGACAGCACCCTCCCAGTGTGTTTATGCCTTTCTGATAACTCACCCATATCAAGGTTTGCCAGGTGATGTGCTCCTAGCACTGTGTTAGGAGTCTGACATCTTTTCTTGTGTTCAGAGTCTTAATTCATTCCATGAAAAGAGCCTGGAAACAGGTATGGAGTTAGCTGTCCAACGGTGCCAGAAATCATGGGATCAGGGAACATCTCTGCCTTCTGGATTAGATTTCTTCCCCAGGAGCAGTAGAAATATCGTCACAAATGAAACTGAGTGTCTTTAATCTGAATTTTGTAGTATTAGTTCAATCTAGGAATTTTCTTGTAATGTTGAAGTTTGAGACTGTTAACTATTTTAATTTTCAGTCTTGGAAAATCTCCTGGTTTGAGGCCCTTATTTCTTGCTGAAGGTTATTCCGTCCTCCCTACCATTCCCTCACACGTACACACATGTGACAGAAGCTTTTGGTGTCCCTGCCCTAGAGAATGGGTTTTCTCACACTGCTGCACTCTAGTTTCAGAGTGAAATTGTGTGCTCTAGTCTGCTCTGTCAGAGCACTTTGTTGTTTGGGGTTATATAAATAATACTGAAAGTATGGCTGGCGTAGGTCATGAGTGATCTTTCTGAATGATACATATGGAGAGGTAAAAAATATTTCAGCATGTGACCATTATGGCTTGAAATTTCCAGCAGATACAGTAGCTTTTTGCACTATGAAAACCACATGGGTTGTTTCCTCAATTCTCTGCTCAAGTGCAAAAGCAGTACTGTCCAGGGGCCTGTGCTGCCTTTATCACTTTTAGCACAGGTTTTAGGTGCTGTGAAGGCCCATTCTCTGCTTTTGGCACAGAGTGAACACCTCCAGCCTAGCAAGGATTTGTGCTATATTCCTCTGCAGAGAGATGATGCTTGCTTCCCTGAGAGACTGGAATCTCTCACCACTGTGCCTGCATTCTGAATTTCACAGCATAAAGTGTGTTACATGGGCTTGTGAAGTGGGGATTTTGCCTCTTTACAATTGTGCTAAATGTAACAGTAAGCAAAACATTTTCTCTTCACTGTTGGTAGACCTTAAGTTCTTATGCCTATAGTCACCATGTCCAGACTTCTGCAAATTTGTCCTTACTAATACAAATTCTGGCAGTAAATGTCCACCTGATTTTGTCTCCCTGGAGCGTTCTCTTCTCCAGGCTGAACCAGCCCAGCTCCCTCAGCCTGTCTTCATAGGAGAGGTGCTCCAGTCCTTGGAGTATCTACATGGCCTCCTCTGGACTCACTGCAACAGGTCCATGTCCTTCTTGTGTTGGGGTCCCCAGGGCTGGATGCAGGACTGCAAGTGACATCTCAATTGAACTGTGAAATACAAAAAAAAAGGATTCTGACAGTTTAAAACTGTGTGCTTTAAATTTGTTTTATTTGCCAATTATATTTTATATAATTATATTTATATAATTATAACTTCTATGTTACAGGTTAAAAAGGGAGAAGAGATACTGGGGGTTTTGCAATACCTGTATCTGTTCTTACGGTTTGAGGCTAATTTCAAAAAAAAAGAAGAAAGAAAGAAAAATGAGCATATTATTTTACAATGCAAAAGCATTAGCAAGGGACCTGGAGGCAGATTAATGCATGCAGCTGCTTGTAACTTTTTGGTTTAATTGCTTAGATTCTTGTTGTTTTTCCGAAGGTTTGCCCTTTCCGTAGTTCTGACTTTCCTGTTTGTGTCTCTAATTGATTTGCTCAAGTGCACAGGCTGGTGACCTGGTTCTTTAGGGTGAAAAAACAGGTGTCATGTCAGTCTGCAACAGCCCAAGCCTGGAAATAAGAGCAAGTGAATATTCTGCAGGTTTTCAGAACCCTTGAAGAAAGTCAGCTCTGAAAGGACTATGGCAAACATAGAAACAAGCGCCCTTTTTAATCTCTACCATTTTCATTTTACCAGTTTTCACCCACACAACATTCTCACAATGATTAATACATTTTTCTTACTAATAGATCAAAATCTTTCAGATGACCTTTGTGCATTTCCCACAGGAGAGATAATTTGGTCACAGTACAGAAAAGAAGAGCAAATACTTACTTCTCAGTAGTGTTTGTGATAGCTGGGAAAATCAAGAAAATCAAGAAATCAAATCAAGAAATCAGAAAATCAAGTCTGAGTAAAGTCAGGAAAAGTGGAGTTGTGCAATCCAGGAAGCAGAAAAGCTTATGAGTAAGGGCCAAGTGTAAAGGATTTGCTAAAATCTAAGCCAGTTGTCCCAGCCCCTACCTCTGTTGCACTCCACCTTGGCTGTCAGCAGTCAGAGATTGGATTTGAATCTGATCTACATCAGTCCCGGGAAGAGAGTACTGTCAGGGGGACCTCCATTTCCTAGTGTAGATACAACATCTATATGATTCACACCGCTGTTTGAAAAGGAGCTTAGTGCTTCAACATACTGTCCTTCTACTTTTTAATACACAAATAAGGGAACAAAAATAAGAATTCTGCTTAAATCCCTTTCTTGTCTCTTTTCTGAAGAAGGTCAAAGGCAAGGAGAATAGATGTACTGAGCAGTCATCACTGAGCTGGTTTTTAATATAGCACAAAATAAGAGATTTATGATGTTTCTTGCTCTTTATAAACTGCTGTGTACAGGAGATATTAGACGGCTTCAGTCCAGCCTGAGAACTTTCACAGGAAGAGCTTCAAATAGAAATACCTCTTTCCTTGATCGCCTAACAGCTTGTTCAGTAGTGTTTCCTTCTCGCCTGTGCCCCAGGGGTTGCTTTTTCAGGACAAACATTTAATTCCTTGCAGCTGAATTCTGGGTTTAATAGTAGCTTTTCTCTCTTTGTGTGTACATACAGAGATTATTTTATACATATATTTATGTGTATATATGCATAAAGATACATACAAAAACATCTTTAAATACTCATAAGCAAGATCCTTTTTACTCATGTTAATTCCTCGGGTCTGAGCTCTGGAAACTGAGTGAAGATTAAAGCACCTGCATCAAAATGGAGGCTGCTTAGTATCAGCACATTTTCTGAAATTCAAGGTGATAAAGCAGGCAACCAGTGCTCTGTTCAGGATTGATCATATTATCATCTGCTGCACAGTTGCAATTGTAATTATACCACTAGCAGCTGTAACGATATCACTCTCAGGATGACCATTATTCACAGTGCAAGGATTTTGTTATATTAACTGTGTTGCTTTCTTCCATGTGGTATAGTGTGGGGGTTGGTTTACATTCTCCCATCTCTGCTAATTGATTGCTTTTGCAGTCAGTCAACAGTTCTGAGGAGACGTTGCACATAAAGCTGCTTCTGTGTCTCTTGCCCTTCTGCTGATAAATCATTACATGTCCGTCTTTATTGCATTATATAGAAAGCTGAGGTTGCAGAGGCTCTGAGCCCGGTAGCTGTTCTGCAGAATCATTAGCACATCTGCTGCAATCTGTATGAGGTGAGGGCATAGAGCATGTTAGTGAATTATTTATGATTTTCTTGACAGAAATGGCCAGGGTTTTTTCCCTGCTTAGTGATATTAGTTCAATACAGTTAACTTAAACCAGTTGTCTGCAGCTACCAAGTAAAAATCATTAATGGTTTTTTTCCATTAGATTGTTTTGTTTTATAAATTAGATAGTTATTAACTGTGAATGCAATTATCTGTTCATATGCAGAGCATCTGCATTGACATACCAGAAAGATTACCAAGTTTTACTTACTTGGATTATTCCTTTTTACGCACATTTAAAATAATCTGTGATATTCTTAGAAAGGATCTCTCATACTAAGTTCCAATGAGATTCTTTTTTTAAAAAAGATAGCATTCTTTTTTGCACTTATTTTCTGCTTTCTCCAATTTGAGAGCCCTGTAGTCATTCACAAAGCTAAAGCAAAGCCGCCATTTCACTGATGTCTAGAAAAGACCAGGAAGTTTTAGTTCCATGCAGTCTTACAAGTACTTAGTCCTCAAGGATGTTTGGGTTGTCCTTGCAAAACTGAGTATGTAATCTTTATTCTTCTTTCATTTCAAAATAAAATGACCTGTACAAAGTCACAGAGTCATATGGAAGAACATTCAGGTATCTACTCAGGTAATTGTTCAAACACTGCATTCCTTTCCATCCACCCTTTTATTGTAGATGAAGCTTTATCCAGATAAAGCTGTTTACTACACTTGTAACAGGCCTTGATTCAACAAATCTTTTCTTGCTCTTGCCATAACTCAAAGACAGTTCATGGACATGCTGTTTTCCTGAATGCAATGATTTCATCTGTTGCTTAAACATGCTACCTTTCATTTTATCTATGTAGAGACCACCCAGGTCTGGTAGTTTCAACTGTGCTTCACTTGGAGGTTTAATTTTAAACTCTAAAAGTAACTGGTAAACCATAGGCACAGCTAAATACTGTTTCAAATCCCTGCAAAACAAAAGCTAGGCTGTTACTTAACTGCTAGTGTTATCAACTAGTGTAGTAGATAATGAACACATAATTGCATCCTTTCTGGATTTCATTCTATTCCGTTATTCTTCTTAAAGCCTAAATTTATGTTACACAAACACAAAAGCTCTCTGTTTATGAATAAGGTGTTCTCTAAAGTAGCTACTTACTTTTTATATATATATATATATATATATATGCAGATTTTAACTCCATGGGGGTTTTTTTCCATTTATTTTTCCTTTAAGAGCAAGGAACAACAAGGTTTCCATGTGTTGCTCTCTTTGATGTTTGGACATGTGTGTGTGTGCACGTGCATGTATATGTGTACACATGTATGTATAAAAGCAGTTAACACTGCTAATTGACAGCAATAGAATTGTATGCCATCGTATCTTATTTTGCTGGATTTTACTAGATGCTTTTAAGTCTGTGTTTTTGATGGCTAAATAGTTTTGTCAATTTTCCTAAGAAGTTGCAGTTTAATATGTTTGCCAGCTGAATTGAAGTATTTTAAATTGAAGTAATTAGGAGCACAATTCCCTAAAGGTAGTATGTAATTCATGAGGAAAAGCACTAATAGTTATCATTATTTGTGAGGCTGTTGCTCTCATTTTTCCTGCTTTACATGGGCTTTTGTGTTTGGGTACTTTAGACTTGCTAGTGAAAAAACAGTATTTTGTGTCAAAGTTCTTACAGTTAACTTTTCTTTGTATGCTTGTGTCCTGGGTTCAGCAGTTGCAGTCAGTTTTTCTTCTCTTTAGTAGCTGGTGTTT
>NDXB01014948.1:17229-35873 GCA_002631895.1 Agapornis roseicollis | reverse complement strand
AATAGGGTTTTACAAAATATCTCTTTCCCTCATCTAGTAAGTAAATGCAACAGGATATTAATTAATCTAATGAGATTAAAAATATGACTGAATAGTTAAATTAATTACAATATCATCATATTTGCTAGGACAAATAACTTGCTTTTCCAGAAAAAAACATACTTGATTATTAGCCGAGAATGGAAAGAGTTTCTGCATATTTTGGGCATACATCATAATTTTAGTTTAAAGAAAAACAAATGTTCCAGGAAATAATCTTTTTACTTTGAGGGTACTCTCTTACTTTTAACAGTGAATTACTCCTAAGGTTGCCTCTAAAAATCCTTGAATTCAAAGGTTTGTTCCTATGCCAGATGATATTTACACCCTATTCTTGATATCAGAAGATGCACAAAGAATAGGTTGGGTTTGTTTGCATTATTGGTCACAGTTCTACAAAGGAGTTATATTTCTGACTAATGTTTGATATATATCATTAATGGTGAACATAGGTGTCTATGCTCTAACAAGATCTTCTAAATGAAGGGTAACCCTAGTAGCTTCTAACGTTTCACAAGTCTGCAGTTGGAATAAAAGAGAAAATAGAGGAAGGATTAGTCTTTCTCATAGTTTGAGTCTGTTAAGGGCCAGCAATTAGCAGATAAACTTGTGCATCTGTACACGCAGTAGGATCAGAACAGAGAAGTGCTGAATTGACTTGAAACTAACAAAATCCATGAAACAGATCTGGTCTTTTGAAGAGCCGGTACAGACCAGCAGAAATGACAGAGCAGAGAGGCCATGCTGAAAACTCCAAGTGCAAACTGACTGCATCATCAGCAGTCATGGCAATGGGAGTACTCTCTGAGTTGACAACAAATAAGATGATCGGGCAAACTAAACTCAGCTGCTTCATAGGTCTGCATGCAAACTTGGAGGAAGCTGAAAAGCACAGCAGAGCCAGCTGGCTGTTCCTGAGGGTGGGCCTGCTGCCAGGCAGCTGTGACAGGGGGAGCCAGACTCAGTAGCCACCCCTTGATGACCTGGGCTACCCTGGGATTGACTGATATTCTTTACTGGGAAGGGAGGAGTTCAGTACACTTTGTGTAAATAGCCATAGATTTTGTTAATAATTATTTAAAGATATCTATACAGCCAGTGTCTCACAGTCTGTTGTTTGTATTCCAAAATAATCAAAAGCAGAAGAACCTCTTACTAAGAGCACAAGAAAAGGTTTAATTTGTTCTTCCCACAGAAGGAAGTTGGACATGAAATTAAGCAAGAGCATTGAGACATGGTTATCCTGCCAGAAAGAATCATAGATATTGAGACTGATCCCTATTTGCTGCCAATTTAGAAATTTAGGTTTTGAGCCTCTGCTGTGATTTTTTTTTAAATTTTTAATTTATTTTCTAATGTGATTGATCGTTTATTTTCTAAACATTTAATGCCTCCATTAATTCTCTAGCTTCCCATATGGAAAAGTGCATGCCTGGATCTGACTGGTCATACTTTAAGCACACACTAACATTCTGATCACTAAAGGTGGTTTTCAGAGGCATCGTATAAGCACAGGTCAGCACATTCGCAAAATCAGGTATTTGCTTTTCTTCAAAGTTTAGGGGTGTCTCTTCAGTGAAGTGTTAGAAGACATGTAAGTACAAACATTGTCAGCTGCCCCTGTTATTGCAACTAAACTAAACAAATATTTTCACTGTACTCTGAAAAAGAAACATCACTGACCCTCCACCTCCACTCTCGTGTTTTGTTATGGGGTGTTAAAAAACAGGCAAGCACAAAATAATTATTACGATACCATCTCTCCTCACAGTCCTGGATTTCTGAAAGGAAAAGATGAGTGTTTCCATATATTGTTTTTCCACTTTAGTGAAAAGAATGAAAATAATTTTCAGCATCCAGAGTGTCTGCACCTGGGGCCTAAATGAAGGGAAGTAGGTAAATAGTTCCAAGTAATTAATGTAATGGCTCAGAGGGGCCACAGAAGGAAAGGGGAGTTTTCTCCAGTTTAAATGTTTGCATTCATGCTTTGCCTAAAGCAAAACAAGCTATCTGTCTTCTGGTTTGCATTTTCGCAATGAAAGCTTCCATTTATCTTATTGTCATTCTAACATGTGCATCATTTACAGCTTTCACTGCTTGAAATATACAAGTACTGTACAATGCAAAATTGTTTCTTCTGAGCTTCTAAGATTTTCTAAAATTGTAAAGGGTGTTTTAAAAATTGAATTAGTAAAGGCAGCTTCAATTTAGAATGTTGGTTCATTTTTGTCAGTAGCTACAGGTTAGAGGCTTTGGTACTGTGACTGCTTTGCTGTGTAGTGGAATCACCAACCCAGGATGAAAGTGCAATTGCCTCTTTCCACGTCTGGGGGTGAGAGGGTCCACCACAGACATGACCAAATTTGACAGGTTACACCCAGATTGGCCATTATCAAAGACTGAAGAAAGGGTGATGGTCTTGAGTTCTAGCTGTTTCTGACATTCTGTCCTTTAATGTGAGCTGTAGAGATGTGAAAATCTCCAAAATACGTTTCTGAACTCTCTCCTAGAGTTAGAAATTTATGCCAACCTTTTCTAACAAAAAAAGGAGGAAAAGTATTATCTGCTTTATCTATTAGCTCAGTGAATAGAAAATTAGTGATCAGAGGAAGTCTATGTTCAAGTCTTGACTCATACTGAGAATATCAGTTTTGCATTTTTAACTTCCTGTTTTAAGAACCTCAGTATGAGGGATGTTTAAGTGAGACACTTCTAGATTCTCCTTTGGAAATGAAAACACTGCACACAAGAAATACTGTGATAGAAAGAGAATCAAACATGACTGTTTATCTTAATAGCTAGGGTACTCCTCATGGTTGGGGAGGCCTAGTTTTCTGTTTGTTCAAATTACTACTTAATACTAAATCCTAAGGAAGGAAAGCTCTATGAGACAAACCTTTTGTTTTAGCCTATCACTGTGTTCCCCTGTTACATGACTCACATCAGAAGTATTTTCCATGATCAGACCTAGGGCAGTATCATTTATTGTATCAGAGACTTGCCTGATGTGTGAGGTTAGTTAATTTTGTCTGCTCTCACAAAGGCAGAATTTCTTTTGACAATTCACATGGCAAGCCTGCAAATCCAAGTTAACATAAAGTCCCCTTTGCATGATATAGTGTACAAAAAGTGTTAAGGGACATGCCCTAAACTGCAAGTTCATAGAGTGATGAATTTCATGCAGAAACTGGAGATAGGAATGGGCCAAGTTCATCTCATTAGAAGCCAGCAAACATCTGTTAAGCTTGGTCTATGCTTAAAAGGTTTCCTGATTTAATGATCTTGGCAAAGTCTCCCTAGAATAGATGCTGTTGAAGTTAGCCAAAAAAGCTCAGAGGGATTTCCCAGACAAAACAAGCTGCACTGACTTCTATGCTCTAAACTGGGCCTACAGTAGAGCTATTACGAAAGTGTAGTCACAAGTCACACACTTTGTGACACTCTAATATACTATAAGTATCTTTTGTAGATCTGGTCTGAAATAGGGTTAATTTTATATAATGTCTGTATTTCAAATGAGTGACCACTAGTGAAGGTCTTATTACTGGAGTTCATGTGTAAGAGTACCTTTTCACAGTAAGTATACAAATCCAGTATAAGAGGTGGAAAATTGGTTGAAAAATTTAGGTTGAGAAAACTGTGCTTCTGCAGCCTGTATTTCATCTTCTCCCAACATAAAACCTACTCAAGAGAAAGCGTAGTTTTGCTGCTGTAAGTGTATGTTATGGTACAGGCTTCTTTTGACATGGTCAGTCAAGGATCACACCTCATCTCAACCATGATTCACAGAGCATTGCTGGCAGAAGCCCATAGCCTAGTCACAGGAAAGGCCCTGACCTCAGAAATGTTAACTCTCCTCACAATGCTCTAAAACAGGCTTACTGCAGTTCTGATTATTAAAATAAAATTCTTACCTTTCTGAGGTTTAAGACTCTACCCTCTCTAGAAGGAGGTAATATTTCTCAAGCACACAAAATTAACTGAATCATTTCTTGGCTGTACTGAGGGGAACACATAATCTTATATTAAAGGAAATATATATTGCACAGTTGAGAGAAAAATACAGCAGGATAAAGTTTGTTTTAGTCTATTGTATCTAGGCTATTCCTCCCTGCTAATTCAGTTAGAGAAATATAAAAACCAGATAGATTGGGAGTATGGTAGAACAATCAAACAAACTACAGACAAACCAAAGTAAAATAAAGTTAAATCTTTCTCAACAGAATTCCAGATAGTGCAGTGTGGGAGCATCAACTTCATGTAACTAAAGAATTTTCTGTGCATATTTAAATGACTTCTTCAGAACAATAAGCTATTATACAACTCTGAATGGCCTTGCAACTGAAAATACATTCTATTTAGTATTTCTTTCAGCTTGTTTTAGACAGCATCAATAGTTTTCTCAGATGATAATATCACTGTGTAGCAGAAACATATTTGCAAAAATAAACTAAAACCAGAAAAGTTTCCAGGGATGTATTTGGATACAAATGTGGATAGTGACTCTTACCCATATCCAAAATAAATCCAACTAGATGTACAACTTTCTTTGTAAATATAAACATTCTAGCATTGATAAGCTTTACAGAAAGAGAAATTGATTGTCATGTAGTATTACAATCATCAGTATTTTAAGAGCACCCTCTACAGTCACAAAACACTAACAAGGAAAAGCTCTCCTACCTAAAACCCCCCAGCATTAAATGAAAACCAGAGTATCACTTTTGTTTATCAGTTTAGTGTCAAATATATATGAATATACCTCTATGAGTGCTTTAAGCCCCTGTAAACATAAGCAGACTTCATATGAGTGCCAAAGATGGAACCTATTTCATCACTGATGACTCTACATTTGAGGATTTAAAATACTGTAAGTATTCTGGGCTGACTCATAATTAGGCTGTAAACTTCTTAAGACAATGGATGGTTGTGGGATTGGAAATGAAAAACCATAATAAGACAGTGTGTGGTATTTTCAAAAGAAAGCAAGGAATAATCCACAGTAAAGGCCAGGAACTAGTTTCCTCAGTTAGTTTTGTTTGTTCTTGGTTTTAATTCTCAGAATACTTTTTGTAAGAGTTGTGCAAAACAAGTAATTTGTTCACAAGTAGAACTGAAAAATAAAAAACCAAACCCCATGAATTACTTATTATACACACGTACATTCTACTGTGCAAATATTTATGTTTTGCTTGATTTTGTGTAGCAGTTCCCATAAAGCACATAACAATTTCTTCCAGGAACATCAAAGTGAGAAGAGACAGAGTAGTGCCTTATAGGTTAAAATTCTCTCTTCTATTACTCATTTATTTTTTCAAATATATATTTTCTATTTTTTAAATATACATTTTAAATATACATTTTAAATATATGTTTGGATATATTTTCTTAGTTAAGAGAGAACTGACTTTGCTCTGGTTTTCACCCTGCCAAATGAGTATAAAAAGTTGCATGTCTGTTTGGTACTTTTTTTTTTTAACCTTGAAAAATAAAAAACCCGTTTTACCTCCCTTTTCCCAGCTTCTGTCTTCAAGTGGTATGTTCAGCCCTAAATATTTTTCCATGTTTAAGCTTGAATAACTGTGTATGTCATACAGAAATGAGTAGGATTAAATAAGACACTTAAATAAGAAGTTTTCGGTATCATTTCTGACAAAACAAGTCTATAAAGGCTGGAAATTCCAATCCTCTGAAAATTATCTTTCGTAAGTTGTCTTTTTGGGTCTGCCTAGATTTGCAAAGATAGAGATATTTTCTTAAGTATTTAATGCAATAGTAGTTAAGATACTGCTGGTGAATTGGTAGTGATGATTTACCTTTAAAGCAGAAAGATCTTTGAAAGTCAGACCTTAAAGTTTCTTATATGGGATATTACTGAAAAGTTTGTATTTATTCTAAAGTATTGCTTCACAAAACTATTTAAATGACATTACCTCACCTGGTTAAGTGGCTAGAGATTAAAACAATCTTAAGAATATTAAAGATAATCCTTTCTTCATGGTCTTGATTTTCAAGCTACTCAAGTATGTTCGTGAATGATCATACCGGTTAAACTTATTTTAGCCACCAGGTGGTGCAATTGCATAACAGCATAAAGTGTACTGGCCAACGGACCAAAACTGAATCAGGAGACAGGTTTTCGATCAGATAGTGCTTTAGACTTCCATAGGGTTAGAGAAGTTTCCTTATCTTTGTCGAAAAGTAGAAGAAGGAGGAAAATAAAAAAAAAATCAATAATTAATGCATGTCTGTAAGGAAAAAAAAAAGTAAATTTTTACATGGGATAGTGATGATTTTATCTCTGTTTCGAAAGTTATCTGGGTCTAAACCCAAGAATATATTTCATGTTTCACCTCCCTATTATAATAATTTAATTTCAATGGGAATTAGGAGCCTAAATTCTTCACTGTGTATTTGCCTTAGTTCTCATCAAAGACACACACTTTTAAGAAGACTGAATACATGATGCAATGTCTGCAAATCCTAAAAAGATACATTAAAGCAAGTAAAACTTTGTCCTGCTGTATTTTTAATCAATAGTACAGTTTGAACCTAGAAAATATTAATTTTATTTTACACACTGTTTTCCTTGGTACACTACACAAACGTTAAATTGCCTACATACCCTAAATCAAAGTAATCTTTGATATGAATTGTGAACAGAAGAAAGATACTTTAAATAAAAAACGTATTACAAAAAAGGTAAAACAAGATTTGAAATTAGTATTTCTGAGAGAAACAGAATATATTATGTCTCCAGATTGGATGCCAATCTTAAGAATTTAGATGTTAATTTAGATGTTAATTTTGCAAACATCTATGTGTAGAGTAAAATTTAAATAAATCAAAAATGCTTGTATTTGCTTACCATTACACATAAGCATGTTCTTTCAGGATAAGAAACAGAACTGTTAAATTACTCAGAAAGCTTCTGCATTTTCTTGCCATGATATATGATTTTGATTTCAGCACAGCACATTCTATGGTCTTTGTTGTGATTAATGTCTTTGCTTAGATTGTAAAGCATTTTTTTGGTATGGATCTGTATCTGCATGGAGCTCTACAATGCCTAGCACAGTTTCCTAATAATGAGTATAGAAAATAGATAAGAAATAGATATGCAGTATATAGAAAAAAGGTAACAATAGTTCTTAAGATCTACATGCAGAAAGAGCATATGAACCATTTGATTTAGTACATTACTATTTCTGTGATAAATCAATGTTTACATTTGCACTGACTGAAACAATGCACCTTTTAAGCCTTCTTCAAATAAATACATTGAGAATGCCAACAAATTACTAACTTCATGTATTTGTGCAAAACAGAGATTCAGTCTATGCTACTTCCAAAACACCAGTTTGTTCCTGTAGCATGGACACAGCTAAATCCTAGCAGGTTGGACTTGACCAAGACAAGCCACATAGACCACAGCAGAGAAGAGAACTTACTGTGGTTTCTGGAACTTTAATGTAGATGCACTTAGTAGTACCTAGGGTTCTTCAGGCTGGTTTTGGAAAAACTTTGCTATTGCTAGGATTACCTGAATAAGGCTAGTGGGAGCAAGACTGTGCTGTTAAGATGAAGGAAAAAATACGGATACAGCCAAAAGCTGTCCAAAGAGAAGAATGAGAGGTCAGAAAGTCTCATAGTGGCTAGATGTAGAACAGAGTCCAGAATCTTAAACTGAAGTTCATATCTGTACAAATTATTCACTTAATTACTAGACTATGTATTTGTTAAATATTGAAGCTGTCATCTAACTTTGTGTTGTATTTTCCCCTCAACAGCTTTTAAACTTTTCATCTCACCTTACACCTTTGAATATTGTATCTTACTCCTCATATCCTGATTTCCACATATGTAAGATTAATAATTGTACAGTCATCAGTAGGAAGCGTTTTTGTAAACCTGATCTAACTAAAATGGAATAAAATTCTATAGAAGACAAGTTACAATTTAAACCTTAATTTCCTTTTTCCTCACCACAGATTAGCTAAAAACAATAAAGCTAACTTTTATAAGGTATAAATAGGTATTTTCCCCTGTTGAAGACAACCAAAAATGCCAATTTCTTATTCTACAATTTCATATGTCATTTTAACACATTTTATTTACCACATCTTCTTCTCCTGCAATGTAAAGATGTTCTTCAATAGCTACCTAATGGCTGAGATGACTCAGGCTTTTTTAGAATATTGTTACATGCCTCTACATTACACAACTGGGTTAGGATAGGGAGAACTCAGTGCTTTGGGCTGTATCTATAGTATCCTGTGCATTTGACAGTTGTATATGGGAGAACAGAGAAAAAGGAGAACAAGAGATGACAAATGTAAAAGACAGGGGCTACCTCCAAAAAGAAAAAGGAGAAAGAGAAAAAAAAAGGAAGGGAAGGGACTGCAAAAACAGAGGAAAAATAAGAAAGGTGGAAAACTAAGGGCCTCCCTTTCTGAGTCTTTCAAGTTGAAATACAAAGGTCATACATTAAACAGCAGCTGGTAAAAGTGTAAAATTAAATTTCTTTAAATGACCCAAACTTTCCTCTGAAAATAAATTTACACCCCAGTAAATTTAATACTTAAAATAGAACTGTTCCTTGGTGTTCTAGGATAGCCAAAGTAGTCTGATTTTTATAAAAGGTACTTGGTTATGCTCATATAACTCAAAAGTGCTTGAAGTTTATTTAAATGATTGAGATAGAGATACAATTTTACAGGTGTAACTTTAGAATCAACTCTCTAATTCTGCTCAAGACAAATGTTTTGAGAAAACAAGTCGGTGAAAACTAGAAGATGTGAATTTTGAAGATTGTTTCTTGATGTAAGAAAGAGATAAAAATGCCTATTTGATATCTCACTGAATACAGTAATAATAGGGATAACGTTATTTCTTAAGCAACAGGTATCTAGTCTTTTATAATAATTGAGAAAATTTGGAAGATGTATTGTAAAAGATGAGTCAGAAGCAGTGTTTTAAAGTAATAGCATACTGTGAGAACAACTTTTTGTTTTGTTACACTACGATTATTGGATCATATACTTTCCTGCAAGGAAATCAGGAGGCTATAATAAAGTGTCAAAATTCACTTCAATGTGTAGTTGAATATGAACAGATAGAGATACATCTTGCTTGGAGCCAAGAATAGCACTAATAAATCAAGCTTTCAATACAACCTGACTCAATGCAAAACGATAGCTGAATTTCAAGAGTGCTATTGGGTACCCAAGGTATGTTGGGGTCGCAAGCAGCTGGAATTAATCTACAGCACAAGCTGTTAGGGCATTACTGTTTGTTTTTACTTTAGCTGCATACTCCATTTTGTATTGTATTTCACAACTGCCTGATAATACGCTGCCTGGACAAAGAGACATTAATCATAGTGTCATCCGGTTTTGTAAACAAGGACCAAAGCCTTCATTTAAAGAAGAGGAGAGAAAAGTAAGTGGATGAGGGGTGGGAAAGGAAATGGTAGCCAGCACAGAAATGACATTCTGTGTATGACCTAACTCTGTCTTCAGTGCAATTTTAGCTTATTGCTATGTTTGCGTAAGTTCCTTCAAAAACTTCTTACCTCACTGGATAACCTTGTACTTTTGCAATATTCCAGCTGGACTATGGTTTTTAGTGAACAGTCTTAATGTTTGTAGCATTATTTTACCAAGTGCTTCTAAAACTCATGTTCAAGCATGCCACAGATCTGGAAGAAACTGATAATATTTCATTCAAACTACAATTTTAATGCAAATTTAAAGGCTGAAATTAAGCTTTCCTCAAAGGCTCAGAAAGTATAGGATAGAGCTTAGTGTCAAAATCCACTCAAACCTCTCCTTTTCAGTCTGGGATGCTCACAGTCAATATAAGAATTTTAGCAATTGTGCTGGTTCCACTTTTTCATCTTTTTTTTTTTTTCCTTTACTACAAAAACATAAAGCAAAAATATGAAAGAAAAATGCCATGGGCTAATTATCATATGAAACAATTCTTCTAAACTCAGTACATATCAGGAAAACGGTTTTCTAAGCAGCTTAACACTGAACAGGCCAGACAGGAATTGAATCATATCCTTATATCTAATACACTATGAAAAAAATAATTACAGACTATATAATAGTTACTAATATTCATAATAGCCTGGTTGTTTTAGCAAGAAATGAATCTTTATTTTTTTTTTTTTGCTTGCTTCTAAAAGCAATGGAAATGTATTGTTGTATAATTGATTAATACCTGTTTTAGTTAACCTCTTAACAATAACCTGAAAATTAGAAGTGTATACACCTCTTATACTACACTACAAAATGAAACATTTTGTTTTCTATTAAGTTCAGATCCTTCATATGCTACAAAACTACAAGGCTGAACAAACTGTCAGCATATTTCTTCACACTATAAGTGTAATAAAATACAGTCATACAGTCATATACATGTGTGTCTGACTGAATTCAGCCCAAAACTTTGACACATAGCTGATGTAACTGGGTGGGGGGGGAAGTTTTAATTACATTATTTCTTTTCCATTCTTTATTTCTAAGTTTTATAAGCTAGAGGGGGTGGGGGTGAACACCATGTGGTTTCTGAAAACTACAGTGAAAGGGGCTAAGCAAACTATATGTATCTTTTACGTAACCAGCTCCAAGATTAGTCATGGCCTCTGCTTATGTGAAAGTAGAATACATGAAAAGCAAATATTAAATGGTCAAGTCTGTAAAAGATCAAGACTGGTAACACATTTTGGCTGTTATGTCTCATGATCATTCTTCTGACAAGTCAACCCAGTATCAAGGGCATAAAAATTCACAGATCTATGACTTTCCTATCAATGTTCATTTTGAGGGAGAATGAATTGAATACATTATGTAGAGGTGCGCTTTTCCACAACAGAAGCCTTTATAGCCCTTGTCACACTTAACAGTTCCACCCTCTCAGCAAAATGTTGTTAGATGTCTGCAATCACTTTGCTAGACGCCTCTTTATAACTGTTTGTAATTTGTCCAATTCATACCTAAATCTAGACACAGTGCCCTAGAAGTGTCAACATTGATGCTGCGTTGGGTACAGGGATATTCTCTATAGAAAATCCTTACAATTTTATATAATACAATTCCATACAATAGTGTTTGCTAACTGGGCTTGTTTTCTCAGAACAGCAGAGCAGCTCAAGCAGAAATGTGAGCAGTGACCACCAAGCACAGCCAGATTTTAAAATAGGATGAGTGCCCATCCATCCTTCTCCTGTATAACAACTCCGTAAGGAGATATATAAAGTTTTTTTGTTCCCCCCCCCCCCATATATTCACTATCACCTTTTTTTTCTCCCTGACAATGCTGCTTGTTTTACGTCATTCAAATCTCAAGAACAGATTTCTAAGGGTAGAAGCAAATCTGGTTACATGCTTATAGTCACTGTACTGTTTTGTATGACACTTGCAAACCACGTGTCCTTAGCAGCTAGTTGTCCTTCACACATGGATCAGGGAAGGAGTGATGCTGCCCTACAGCAGCAGCTCAGTCCTGACTACACATGTAGAATGTTTTGGAAATCTACAAGCACCTTGTTGTGGTGTTTCCAGTCTAACTTAAGATATTGTGAAAAATCACCCCAAACGGTGAAGACAGCTCAGGTGTGCCCAGAGGTGCTCATGACGTTGCTCTCGGAGCAGTACGGGCACGCCGTGGCCTAGCTCCTCGTTCCCTCCCTTCAACACACGCTCAAACCCGCACTTGCCCTGCCCCGTCCTTCTGCCGCTTCAGCTCTTCCCTCCGCGGCGGGAGCATCACCAGCCACTATCCCGCTCGCGGAGGAAAGCAAACCCGGCTGTCAGGCGGCCTCGAGCTGACGGCAGTACCTGGGCTTGTGGCTGAATTTCTGCTGCAGATTGTTCTAGCCACCCCCTTTCATCTTGGCACCGTTTGCGCAGCCTGAACAAAGGAGGAGTCCGGTGGTTTTGCCCTCTGTTCGCCGTTTATAGGTGTCTGATGGAGGGCTTCAACCTGAGGAGATTCCACGCGCTACGCTCCCCCTCAGGGCGTCCAACGGCAGCCGGCGCGGAGGGAAAGGGCGGGAAACGGCCGCGCGCGCCAGAGGCAGCCCCTAAGCTCACCTGAGGGAGCGCCCCCCGCCTAGCTCCTCCCCGGCCCGACCCGGGCGCGGCCCCGCCAACCCCCTCCCCTGCTGGAAGGGGCGGGCAGTCCGCCCTCAGCTCCAGCGGCGAGAGCGGCTGGCGGGGCGACTGCAAGAACGGCACGAAGTTGACTGGAAATCCCCTCACAGGGTAAGGCGGCTCGGGACGGGTGGGGGGAGCGGTGGCTGGTTGCGACGGAAGCTCCGGGTGCCGAGTGGAGGGGAGCCGCGTCGCACTCTTTGCAGAGATGGCCGGGGCTGGGCGGCGCTGGGCTGTGGCGCGACCTGAGCGGAGCGTGGTAGGCACAGGGGACGTCGGCGTGTTGGGTTGCCGCCTGCGGCTGTAGAGGTGGCTCCCCGAGATGAGGGGCTGGCTTCCCTCCTCCACCTCGCTCCGTTAAACACGCTCTTTCCCAAAGGCCAAGGGTGCCGCTTTCTGTCTGGCGTAAGGGGAGAACAACACGGCTCTCCCTCTATGACCGCCGGTAACGCGCGGGGAGGCCGGCGGAGCGCCGAGTTGGGGCAGGCCTTCCACCCGAACGTTCCTCGGGGCTGAACTGGCGGGCGGTGGCTGTGCCATCCCTGGGACGAGCGTGCGGAGTGGGCCGCGGAGGGGCGAGGGAGTTCCAGGAAAACAGACTCGGATGAGACCTGACTATTTCCGAGTTTTCCGTCCCGGCTGTGAAGAGCGGGGGCGCTTTTCCCCAAGTGCGTGTACCAGCCTGTGCGGTGGTTGCGGTGCCTCAGCTGGAGGTGCTGCTGTCGGCCTTTGCTCTAGGTGGCCGCGCACTGGCCGGGCTGCAGGGGGGGAGGGCGCTGAGGCCGGGAGCCCCGGGCTGCTCGGTCGGCGAGGAACCCAACGCGGGTCGCCGAGACCGAGATGTGTCGGGGGCGCCGCTGCCGCCAGCCCGCACGCATTCCTCCGGGGATTCCTGGCATTCCTGAGCTGAGGGCACTCTGACTTCTTCGTCTCTCTTTTATTCCACGAATTAGCTTATTTTTGCGAAAGGGTGTGTCCGCATTGTGTGTGTTCTTTTTTATGGGAAAAGCTCAGAATGGCAGTTCAGACGTTTATTCTTCTTCCCAATTAACTTTGCATCTGATACAATTTATAACCCTCCCGTATGATGACAAGTTTATGGGTAGATGAGTACTGCGATAAAACTTTTGTGATGAGTTTTGGATTAGGATCTGCAGTTGACAGAAGAGTAGTCGTTATAGCATTTACCTTTCTCCTGGTTTTCTTTTAGTTTGTAAGCATTTTTAAAAAATCTCTGCAACATAGTTTAAACAGTTATCAAATTTGAAGCAGTGCGCACCTATCCTTGACAGTTGTTTTATTTATCTGAACATCTACACTGTATTTAAGTTACATGCATTCAAATACAAAATTAATCCTGTAAATGAATCAGAAGCCCCATAGGATTTGTAATTTAGTTATCTATATGGAATTGATAGATTTGGTGTCTGATACCTATTGCAACAACTGCCATATGTCTCATAGTTAAGGATCTCTTCATAGAGCTGGTTTTAGATAACATTAAAACTTTTAAGATAACATTAAAACTTTTATAAAAATATAACTAAAATGGCAAAACCAAACCAGTGATTACTTTTTTAAAGTACTTTCTAAGAAGTTGTTTGACTAGCAATTGTATTTTCTAGAAATGGCATTGTCATTGAATTGTCTTGTTTTTTTCTCATGTTAGACCCAGAATGAATTCACTTACACTCATGTGTACTAAGCCTGTTGTGATTACTGCTGATTAATATAAAAGTGTACCAAGTTGGTATAAGCCTTTTTCTAATAGAGTTTTGGTTTAAACATAGGTCTTTTCTTTGGGGAAAAGATTATAAATGGAAATTACAACTTTTTGTGCAGTTTTGGAAAGTATTAGTGATAGTGTAGCAGGCAGCATGTTTTACAAAGATGAAGCTGGCCATGTTATGGAAGGCAATTACACAGCTTTTTATGGTATGTTTTTGAAACATAGTCATATGCTTTTTGAAACATAGTCAGCTATACTTTTAAAATAGAAAATGTAAAATTAGCAGTATTTCTAATTTTTATTAAAGATTCTTTTAGGATATTAAGATAATCTTTACGTAAGAGAAGTTAATTGTTCTTAGTAGAAGATTTTTTCAGTTTAATTCTTTTTTAAATTATATAAACAAAATGCAGTGCTTCAAATGAAGTATCTTATAAAGGGACTGAAATTTTTACATGTATGTATTTATAATTTAGATGTGGTTTTGAAACTTTAATCACTGCAAAGAATTCGTAGTTGGCTTACATATACCTTGAATTGCAGCTGATGTTAACTGTTTCTAAAACCTTCTTCAGTGCGAATACATGCTAGACAGGATTATTTTAGCAAATGTAACATTATGATGGAAATGGAAAGGTAGGTTTTCATGACTAACCTTTTAGATTACAGAATTTGTGGTGATATTCCAAAGAGTCTGTCTTTTCTATGGGTCTATCACTAAGTTTTTTTTATTTTTAGTATCTGACTTAGTTGCGTTTTGCTTTTAAATCTAATAAATAGAATGGCTGCTTGGACTGCCTGAATGGCCTCCAAGCAAACTATCTTATTTTAATTTCTGTTAATTGCATTAGTTCTCACTGTCCTCAGTAAAATGACTGAGAATGCATTGAGGTTCCCCTGACAGGGTATATATAGGGGATGTGGAATTCAATTCACTGCAAAAATGGACCTGTGTAAGGAATTTTACCTTAGTGAAAGGATGACAAAACTGAAGAAAAGACAGTTCCCAGTTCTAGTTTACCTTGTGTAATAGGAAGTTGACCTTTCTGGGAGTATTGGTGAAACTGGTTTGTCTAGGCTCTGCAATGTCTGAAATGTGTAGGTGAAATGGCATGACCTCAAACTTGCATTTTTAAATTACTTGTCAGGGATCAAGGCAAGATGCACACATGTGCAAGGTGATTATTCAGCCTGGACCATTGTGGGCAGGTTGTTATTTAAAAATAGCTACTTAAGTATTTTGAGGCCAAATAATGCTGCTAATGTCAGAAATTAAACAAAAATAGACCAAAGCAGTTTCATTCTGCAGCATTCTGTTTTACCATTTCTTGTTTTCAAGTCACAGTGGTTATGAGGATGTCATTAATATCTGTCTTTTTTACGATGTTGATAACCTGAAAATGTATTAATACCAGGCATGTGAGCCTGATTACATAAAAGAATGTTCAGCCTATAACAGTGTCTACCTGTGCTGATAGAAGGGAAAAAGGAACAGTCTGCTCACGATCACTAATGCTTATAGATTTTTGAGATATGTTAGTGAACACTAAAGTAATGGACCATTTTTGCCAGTTCTGCACCCTCTCTATGCAAGTCTGAATGGCAGCAGAAATGCTTTCTACTGCCCATGTATTCTGATAAAGCAAGCTTAAAAAATTGTGTGTTGCTGCTTTCTTCTGTCTGCCCCACTTACCCTTCTTTTATAGAATGTTCTCTTCTACCTGATCAGTTCAGTGAAATTTTTAGAGTTGGGCTTTACAAAGAATTCTATCTTTAAAAGACAGAGATTGACAACTATCTTGAATGGCCAGGATGAGGTGAAGATGTTAGAATTTTTTTCCAGTTTTGTTGTGAGGGCTGAAGAAACTGTATAATGAGGAGGATGGTGTTGACTTGATGCATCTTCATCTTCAGTTTGGCAGTCTACAGGGATTATAATACATCTTGAATGCTGTGTTGGTATTATGTGTAAAAATGAAAAAAAGGTTGGTTTTGTCATTTCTGTTCTTACCTGGCAAAATAATGGAGAACTGTCCCACTGTGGAACTGGTTATAAGGAAGGTACTTAATGTGTTCAAGGGAATGTTTATTCCAGGCATGTTTGCATAGAAACACTAACAGATTTCAGGAACCGTTTTAGTCTTGGCTCCCTGAGTAGAGTTAAAATATAAGTGGTAATGTTTTCGAGTATAGCCAAGTATGAAAATCTAATGTTTAAACCTGAGAAATTAACACATTAGGAATGCATGCACCAAAGGTTTAGTGAAGTGGTAGTCATGGAGTCACCTCTCTTTGGGATTAGAGCTCAGTGTATTTGCTGTGACCTTGTACCATTTCTGCCAACATTTTTGGCAGACTCCTTCAAGGAGTTTATCCAAATGTTGGTTTGTAACATTCTCTTTTATGTGAAATAGAGTGGATGACAAAATCCATAGCCAAGTATTTTAAGTGCATAATATAGTTTTTCCATTAATACCTCTAAATTTTTAGCCAGATGAACTCTAGTTTAAGTAAACTTGACCCATCTTTTATATTTCTTGGATACATTAGCCAGGTTGACAGTATGATATTTAAAATAAAATTTCTATAATAACCTTTTCACATTCTACTTGATTTTGGTGAAGACAGAGCAATGAGGAATAAAGGTGATTTGAGAGATGTCTCAGAAAGCACTTTGATGTAAAAAAAAAAAAACAAACCCAAAACATCAGGGAGATTAGCAAAACTGGAGGATGCCTCAGTTACTATCAGTGTGAAGGTCCCTAGGCATGGTAGGAGTCATTATCATTCTGATAGCTATGTGACTGTTAGAATCCTAAGCACAAGTTTTGACTGCATGCACTGGCAAAAATTAATAATTTTTTAGTTATATGTATGATGTGGAAATTACATAAATACATTCTGAAAAGGAGACTTACTGGCTAGCCTGCCCATGCTTACAAATTCATATGTACCTATGCCTGTGTATTTCCCTTTGTGTGTATACATAAACTCTTACAGACTCTTGCAGAAGCCTTGTAAGTAATTACCAGCCACTAGAGGTGTTTTAACACTATTTTAAGTTCTATTAAATTATATCTAGAAAAGCTGATGAAGTTTATTAGAGAGAAGATACATTTTATGTATATAAACCCACTCAAAAGTGGGTAGTGATTTTTGATCTATTTTTATGTAAAGCATAATGCAGCAGTGATGGGTGAAATTTGAGCTTCTGTATAGAGATGAGGGGATGTTTTCAGTGATGTGAATAGAGCCAGAATATTTTTGTTAGGCTGTGTTGAAACTCTTAATAGGTTGGGGTGTGCCTTCATACAGTCATTTGGTGTTATATGCAGGGAGCAAATGTTCAGCAGTAGCAGCCTTTGAAAGAACAATTGATATGTAATGTTACATTATAATTCCACAAACACTTCAGGCCTCCTAAAGAAGCCCCCCTACCTCTCTCATTTCCCCCCAGTAATTGATCTTTACCAGTGTGAAGGTAAGAAGAGTGGCAGCTTGTGGGAGCTGGTTAAACCTGTACTCAGCATACAAGCAGGGTCTATACCACACAGCTTTGGTTGTGTATGATTCATAAGCCCTCCTAAGTGATGCATATCCTGGTGGAGCAGTCCAGCACATGATGAAACTCCTTTTCTCTGTACAGCTATCCAGACTCTTTCTTCTCTACTTGCTTATGTCTCAGAGTGTGATGATAGCTTCTCGTCTCATGGTGGCTGGGCTCGGGGCCTGCAGTTCTGACTGCATATTCAAATTTTAAAATGCATGGTTGAGTTACTTGAAAGAAACTAGATGGGTGTGAAGCCAGGTGTTTAAAGAATACAGTGTAATTAAGTCGAAGTTTAACAATATAAAATTGGGAGCCATAACCAACTTGAATATGTATGAAGCTGTGGCCTTATGTTGGTTGTGTAAACATGACTCCTGAAGTCTATCTTACCAATATTTTTTGTACTTAAATACTTGCATCTCCATAGAGATTAACCCTTTCCTGTGCATGCAGTTGTAGTCATATAGATCACTAATTTTATTTAGGAGTAAGCTATACTTTTGTAGTCAGGATTTTATGCTGGTTGTATCTGTTGTGTTGCTGTAACTGTAATTTCTGTAGACAAAGTTATATTTTTTGGGGGTGAGAATACTGAGAAGAAGGCCCAGTGATATGTCACATTTAAATCAAAGGAATAATTCCTGGAGTAAGCAAGGTTGTTTAAGTTAATATTATAACTAATTTTGTGTTCTTGACGCACTGCCAGAACTTTTTAACAACTGTTACCCTGTTTTCATTACTTTGGGAAGGGCTTTCTAAGTGACTGTTCTAACAAGCTTGAGGTTTTTGCCCAAGCCTTTAAAAATATGAACAGGATACTCTATTATTCAAAGAATGATGATATAATTGGGATATATTAAGATAATTTCCTTTGGAACAAAATACAAAGTTTCCAATACTGACAATTGGAGGAAAATGTAGTGAAACAACACAGAATCTCTTGTGGAGTGGGTGTAATCCTATAAGAGGTTTGGATAAAACCCAGCTATTGTATTTGAAATTATAAACTGCTTTTAGAATCTGTAAATATACTTGTGTCACTCAGTTGCTGTTTCTGTCAATTCTTCAAAGATAGGAACATTTAGAATTTGATGAACTAGGAGACAGTATCTGTAAAATACAGTTTTCTCTTGGTGACTTTATTACCCTTTTTTTTTTTTTTTTA
>NDXB01014948.1:5386-17116 GCA_002631895.1 Agapornis roseicollis | reverse complement strand
TTTTCTTGGTTTTTTTTTTTTCTTTTTTTTTTTTTTTTTTTAATCTTGTCCTTTGCAAGTTTGTCATAAAAATGAGGAAGAATTAAGTCTGGTAATATTACTTGTATATAATGAGCTCTGAGATAAGTATTTAGAAGGTTTTCTTCTTTGCTTGCTTTTTGTAGTTGAAGTTTATAAACATTACTGTACTGCAGTGGTGTCAGTATACTTAAAGTGCAAGTAGATAACCCCAGTAGATTGGATCCTGTGTTAGTGGCAAAAAAGAGCTTGTACAGGTGTATGTGAGTTTGTGTGGGGCATGAAACATTATAGTGGTACAAGTACACTCGAGCAGATTTTGTATAAAGGTAGTACCAATGTTAACTATTAATTAACAAATGTAAATCTCTATTTGCCTCTATTGACTTAGCTAGTACCATTGTTTACAAGACCTAAGACTAGTCGAGACAGATGACATGAATTAGTTTCTTGGAGGTAATACAGGTTGACTGCTGTTAGTATACTTTTAGAGTGCTTTGGGTCTCTGATGTCCTTTTGTTAGATTTGGAAGAATCTGGAAACCAGTTACTTCAGTAAACAAAAAGAGAACTTTTTAATAATGACATAAAATACATATTGCAGTGGTGATAGTTTAGAAAACTACAGGAGAAATTTGGGGTTTTCTTACTGTTTTTATCATTACCAAAAATTAACGCTTTAATTTCCACTCAGTAAGCGAAGTTAGTAGGTCATGCCATATTTCCTCTGGGAATAAATCTTGTAAAATTATGACAATGTGAATTCATACACAGCAGGTTAAGAAAATGGGATATGCATTATGTCCTTGTCTTCAGTCAAATTTTGACAATTTATGAGACCTGAGGATCTGCCAAAATATCTTGGTTTTGACTTCCAGCCATTGAAGCAGATTTTTGGGGAGTAGGGGGAAAGGGGAGGAGGGCAGGAAAATAAACCAACAAAACCTGCTAGTTGTCATACAGCTCAAGCATTTGGCTGATCTGTCACATACTTTCATAGGACTAACAAGATGTTTTACAATTGAGACTTTGAGACTTCCTCAAACATAGCATTTTTCAGCCAGAGGGAGTATGAACCAAGCTATAAGCAAGAGAACAATATCTTTTGCTCTAAGTGTTGTTGAGTTCTTTCTGTTGACAGTCTTTATTAAATAAACACAGTTCTCTTCCTGTCCTTGTCTTTGAAGAGGTGGCTACTAATACTTTGTTTTATTGGTCGAGCATCTGAATAAGGTTCATTACTATTTGGGCACAACTGAAACTGAAATCTTCATCTCCAGGGCAGCAAATCTGGAATTCATCCACTTTGCTATACTGCATTTCAGAAGGAATTGTTAAAATAATATGTGTAATCTAAGCTGTTCCACCAACAGCTATAGAAGAAAAGTATTACTTGGAGTTTTCATCCTTGCAAGAAGTTCTGTGCTGCACTAGACTGCCACCTGAAATCAGAACAGAGAATATTTTAATAGAATAGAAATAACGTAATTGATTCAGAAATGTTGAAATACTCACTATTAAAATACGGTACTATGATGGTAAGCTCCCTTCTGTCACCAGACTCTCTATGGGTCAGTGTTCCTGCCTGGACTTAATTTTCCATTGTGTATCCAGAGCCACATGAGTACCATATTTAATCACAACTTGGGCAAAAGAAAAAAAAAAAAAAAAGACCAACCATGTTGCATTTATGGAAGGTACAGGCACCTACAGGCTTCTGGTGCGGAGACTGGAACTGCTTTCAAAGGGAGGCAGTGTGCAGTGTTGGGTATATGGTCTTCCAGCATTTATGTCTGTACATGGGCACCATGCACATCTTGGACTGGCGATGGGTCTGAATTTTATCGCAGATAACAATGTAATGTTGGGTATGTAGTCCTGGGACTATAATGGAATGTAGCAGGTCAAAACCAAGTCCTTTCTCTTTGTACTGCACCAGTTAATAATGTAGATGTGTACAGGGACTGTATGAGGAGGGACTGTATCTAAGGTGGTGAATGGGATCTAGTATTAAGTTTAGCAATAGCTTATGCAGTTCATTTATATGTAGTGGTTTTGGAAGAGCATAAATTGCTAGCTTATTTTTTATGAAATACGTAAGGTTAATTTTGCCTGTAAGAATAGGTCAGCCCTGTCTTTGAGGCTGAAGATTTCGTCTTGTGTCTCTGTGTGACACCAACCATAATCTTTTGTTGTATAACTCTGGTATATATGCTGAATAATACTTGCCAAATGACTTAAGTTCCCATCAACTCATGATTTATTTCTTTTTAGGCATAGAATTTTTCAAGCTCATTCTAGAAAGTGGGAAGAAGAGGTGGGGCATGAAGCTTTCATGCTACTTTAAAGGGAATTAATATTTTAAAGCTTAGAGTTCTGTTTTCTAGCTTTCATTTGTAGAAATTTTAGGTAGGTCTTTGATACTGTCATCAGAAATGCTGACCAATAACCAAATAAATATCTCAGGATAGTTTCCCCTCCCTCCCCCAAATTATGACATGATATACTGTAGAAAATCCTCTGTATAGGCCTTTTGAAAGTTGTGTGTTTTGACCACAGACAGGGAGTGACAGTTTTATGGACAGTACAGGGACAAGAAGAAATTGCTGTGGAAGTTTTATTAGGTCCTGTAGCTATCATAATTTTCTTTCTAACAGTTTTGAGGAGTGACTGACAGGTGCGATACAAATACTATTTTATATAGACAAAAAGTATGTCTAAACTAGGAAAGAATCTTAAATGGGCGTAAGTAATCTACCAGAAAGATAGCAGACTTGTTTTCATATGCCTTTATGTTGCTGGATATTGTCAGTTTGCTCTTAAGCAGGTTTCACTGTCCTTTTTTTACAGTCTCATATCTAGAACCTTAAATTTTCACTTTCCTCCCTCCTGCTTTGCTGGAAGCAATCCAGGTCCCCTTCCTTTTGCAGAAGCCTCAGCTTGTAGGTAGGATTGACACTGATGATGTTTCCCATCGCGCTTGCACGGCATGTTTGTGAGACTGTGTTCCACCAAGTGTAAAAACATTACAGTTTCGGTCTTTCCATGAATTATCCTGTCTACTTCCTTTCCTTTACACTTACAGTATGTAAGTTTTCCTTCCTCGTCTTTCCCAAAGTTATTTCCTGTCCTCTTTCCATAGCACTGCAATTTATTACTGACCTAACACCCACTTTGTCTTCATGTGATACTGCTGGTACTTTCTGAATAGTCAGCTGCACAGAGAATCCATTATTTAGCTTGGAGAGAAAGCTTGATGTTATGTAAAGCTGGATGACAAATTTTATAGTTCCTTCCTGGCATTCTGTTGTGCATGTGTGAAAAATCTGGAGTAAACATCCATAAACTGTTGCATCCCCCTTATAAAAAAGGCACTGATTAAATAATATGGGCAGTGACTTTTTTTTTCCTGGTAAGAAAATGTGGAGGTGAATTCCATGGAACCAAAGGGAATTTGCTATTTTCCTCTTTAATAGCTTGACATTTTCAGAATTCAAAAAAGTTCACTCCTCCAAAGAGAAGACAGTGTGGTATGCCCTAATCTTCCTTTAATGGAAAATCTTCAGTTGGTTCTGTTTTAGGAGACTCAGGATTATGGTATTAGATATTTTTTTTTTGTTTTGTGTTTATATATATATATACACACACTATATATGATGTATATATATCTGTCCTATAGACTTAGCAAAAGAATAACTGAAATGGGTGAGTGGACACAATTCCATGCCTTTGTGATGCTGTAATGTTAGCATGGCTGCAGAGCCGCTGAAGAGAGCAGCCGTGTCTGGCAGAGGAGTATGTTTCTCAAGGGCACTCTTTTCTGCAAATGCTGCCAGAGAGAACAGCCAGGGTTCCAAATTACAGGGGTTTCTTTTGTAAGGCAGGTCTTACATAGCTCCTCATAGACAGCTTTAAAGTAGCTGAGAAAAGAAATGTTTTGGTGGCACTTTTGAAAAATGTTTTTGACCTGTTAAACTTTCAGTATTCCTCTTCTGTGGTTCTTTGAAAAGTATCATATCACCACTGAAGAACAAACTGTTACAGAAGAACATGCAGAGTATTGGATGTTCAGACATGAGATCCTCTGCTCACAAGTTTTCTTTATAAACAAAAATACCATAGTTTCTACTTTTGACAAAAATAAGTTGTCCATAAAAATGAAACCACTTCTGGATAATGGTAAAATGCAGACTTCCACACCCACTGGAGGCCAGTATTTAAAATGAGTGTTTAAACACATTTATGAAGGCTGATTTTAGAAAGAAATTCCCAAACTGAAAGGCCTGAGCGTTTCGAGTGCTGCTTTTGTTTCTTTGTTCATGAAATTTTAAAGGTTTCTGTCCCAAAAACATCCCTGACTACTCATTCTGGAATTTTGTGATTGCCTCAAGCAGTCCGAGGCCACATTACTGCCAAAATAGGTGATCCCATTGCTCCTTGGTGCCTTACCTGCTGGTGTGACACAAAACTGCTCATTTTGCTGCTGTGTGGCTGTGTGGTTGCTGGCTCACAAAAGGAGCAGGGAGGATTGTGCAAGCTGAGATAATGGGATGCTAGAACTGTTGCTTGTGGAAATGGTGTGTTATGACCTGTGTTTTTCAGGTGAGTTAGTAACAAAGAAAATTGAAGGGAAGTAAGCATCTTTCAAACCAACATGTTTGAATGTTTTTAAAGAACTTGATCCTTTAGCCTGATGAAGATACATGTGAGCATACTGGGATCACACAAGGTTTTCATGAGGTTTCAGAGTGAGGAAGGATCTGTGTAGATACAAACACTTAGGCCTGCAGGCTCAGGCTGAGTCTACAGTTAAACTCATTAAGTTAGTTTCTTTTTGACAGTTTTGAATAAGATATTTGATTGGAAATGACTCTTGTTGTCTTTTAAAATAAAATAACTTATCTGGGCATTGTGAAACCTAATGTGTTGCTTAATACAGTGAATTCGCTTAGTTTGTACCTGACAGTGTTTCCTGTATCTTTAATTCTGTGTTTTGGATTTGCCCTAGATGATGACTGGATTTACTGAACTTGTTGATCAGTAAATCCAGCTGTTTAAGTCTACATGGTGTAACTGTAGAAAATCAGGCTATTTCTTCACTGGACTGTTTGCACGTTGTCAAGTGAAACTTTGCTTCTCAATAATATTTGGCTTGGTACAAAGAGCAGATGAAGTTACCAGTCCATAAATGCAAATATACTTTCATTGTCCTAAACTGTAGCTGAACTTCTAATATCTGAAAGATATTGATGGTTTTATGTCCTTGACTATACTATCTGTTGTTTTAGCAAGTAGAACATTTTCTAAGAAAAGAATTTATTGAAGTAGTTATTTCTTATGTCCTGATTAATTTGTGTACATTGCTGTTATATTTGCTTCACAAGTAGGAGATACTTATCAGTCTTATAAAATAATAGAATTTCTTTTATTTATTTTGTAAAATAACAGAAGAGTCTTCTACCTGGTTAAGAATTTATGCAGAATTATTGCTTCTGTTTTCTGAAAACTGTATTTTTAAACCTCTGTGAGACACTAAATAGAATTACTAGCAAGACTATATTATTTCAAAGTAAAAATACTAGTTTGGCAGAAAATCTGGAATTAGAATGTGCATCACCCTCTATAAAAAAAAAAAGCTTCTGTTTTTTATAGATAACTACAAGGAAATGACAAACAGCTTGACAAATGGGGAAAATCTGTTCTTAATAACTCTGAAAACATCTAACCTCTCTTTATAAATTTAAGAGTAAACAAACTGTTTTGTCATAACATTTGAGAGGTTCAGCAGACTTAAAGGAGATTAAAACTGGACAGCTATCGCAGTAGCTGTCCGGGTCCTGTCTGTCAGCTCTTCCTGTGTCAGATGTCAGAATTTTATCCACTAGTAGTGTGGAACAGAAGGCTGATTGCATTTACCTGGGCATGCCAGTCTGCAAATATTCGGAGCTGATGTGTATATTCAGTCGTCATTGTTCTCATTTTTGACATGATGTCTGTCAGACGAGTGGGGCAGACAGATGGGAGAGGAACAGCTTCAGTCTTATCTTAATCTATTGCTGTAAGCCTGCCAAAGCCTGAGATGCTGACTGCACAGTGTTTGCTAAAAATATGACTGTAACTGTAATTAAACAATTGGCATCATTAGAGGAGTTAGGTTTTCCTCAGAAAGGTTGTGTGAGAAAAAACAGTAATGCTTTTTTAAAGCATTTAAAAATGTTTACAATATTACCAGCATTGTTTTCAGGTATTGTGAAACAACTTTCAGATATTATGTAGTTCATGGAAGTATTATCGACTGTGGCTTAACATCCTATAAAATAGGAACCCTTAAGTAAGACCTTTAAATATTAGAATGGTAGGACTAGCTGTCTGATTTTCTTGTAGATGTAATGGGGATTGTTATATATATATATGTTTTCAAAGTTCCAGAAAGATAAAATGTTTTATTTATTTATTTAAAGATTTTGTACTAGCACTTTGATTTCCACAAGGTTTTATGCTTTTTTATAGTATATTATAGTATATAGTATAGGATATATAATTCATTAGTATAATGTTTGAGGAAGACAAATTCACGTATTTCTATGTAGTTTTTGAGACAAATTAAATATATTAATGGTTAATTTAAGGTAGATTATTAACATAAATACTGTTTCCACTGTACACGAAGGGTTTTGGTGTTTTGTGGTTGTTAAGTTGTTGGGTTATTTTGGTGTGGCCTCTTTTTTTCTTTCTGGCTATCTAATATTTTTAGCAACTTTGCAACATGTTTGAAAGCATAGTTCTTGCAATCACCCTGAATTTGACATACTGACATTTATTGCTTACCTATTCTTTATGCTGTTTGATTTGATTTTTTTTTTTAAGTTTTAAGTTTATTTTTGTTGACCCCTTTATCTTGTGTTTGTTACCACTATTAGCAAATTCAGATGAATGCTACTCTTTATAGGCCTGCTATTTCAGCTTTAAAGTGTAGTGTAAACGTTCATATACTAAGTAAATTGTCTAAATTTATTGGTGGTATTTCTGATTTTGCTAGAATCACAAAGTGAAAGGCCTTTTTAAAGGCATTCACATATTTACCTACTGCAGATGTATGCTACACCTGTGTATAAATCATGGGGGGTTTTCACTTGCATGGTCAGATACAAATATGCCATGGGTGATTTGAACTTAGTGTAGTATCAGCATACGGTATTCTGCAAGCTAGATTTCTTTTTATAAAATTCGAGTTCTGAATGATATGTGTTTTCTGAGAACATTGAGATACTTTAAATGTTCTTTAGAAGATACAGAATGTTGTTGCTTTTTTCATGGGCTGGTTGAAGTCTCTCTGTCAGTAATTCCCAGTTGCAAAATCATGTCTTGTTAGCACTTTTTCCCTAGACAGTCAAGCAGATTCATTTTAGAAGTCTGATAAATTTTATTTTATAATTTTTATTTTGCTAAAACAAATGATTAATTTTAATTATTACATACCAGTAATAATGACTTCAGATCAACATCTTTTAACAGTAATTAAAAATGCAAAGTGTAAAAGCTTCAAAAGGCTTACTTATTTGAAAACAACTTTTGAGCTTTCAGAAATACTTCTTTTTTGTTGCCTTGAGCAAACAAAGAGTAATTGAATGTAGCTGGACCCACTCAACAATTTGAAGAACAGAGTGGAGAGCCTGGTTTCTTTCCTACCTCCAGCAACCATTCATTAGATTAGTGTGGTTTGGTCCCTTCAGTGAACATTCTGTTACAGCTCTGTGCTGTGCTATCTCTTTTTTCTCCTTTGCTTTCTCAGCCACCATTAGAGCAGCTCAGAGCTTATTTCTGTGTCCTGGTCGAAAACCCAACAGAGATCTTTTCATTGATTCTGGGTGATTAGAATCAGCTTCTGTTGTTTTCACGTAGTCCTTTTTGTCTCAGCTTATACACTGAAACAGTGAATTAATGTGAGATACTGTGAGTAGTCAGAGAAGGTGAAAAAGGATAGAGAAATAGAATGGAGTACCAAGATAATAAAGTGTATTGGTACTTGCTGTTAACCTTCTGTTGCTCCTTCATTTTTTTTATTTCCCTTAGCCTTCCCTGCCTCATCTTTACTTTTTTCTCTTGTTCTGTTTCTCTTCCTGCTCAGGAAGTCTTAAATGGAGATCCAATTCATATTGCCTATTTACTTCCCTTTACTAAGTGAATGTAACCTCTGAATTAGTTTTGGTGAATTTACCTAATTCACTGAATCTTTTAATATGTGAGGAAGACTTTGATAGTGAGCCAAACTTTTTAAATCACTGTCAGGAAGAAATTATAATTTTGCTGTTGTTTAGAATATCTGAAGGGAGATAGTTCATGCTGAGAAACGCAGGAGAGTGAAACTGGCTGGAGAGGTTTGTTTTTCCATGAGACATTTTGTTCTTTCTGTTTCCTTTCAATGATTATTCACCCCTGTTTAATGATCTCGGTTTTGTCAGGCTTCAGTGATTACTCAACTCTCCAGCTCAGTTCAAAAGTTTATTCCCTCCAAGTTTTGCATCAGAGTATTGTGTTTCATCCTTTTATAGACACGGTTCCTATTCTCACTGCATTGCCTGTGCCACTAGACAGTCAGCACATAATATTCAACAGACAGTAAAACTACGCACCAAGCCAGCTCTTACAGAAAGAGTGAATGACATTTTAACATTAAAGGTACAGGTAGGGTTTAGTTTCTTGGTTTTTAGAGCAGGAATAGCTTTGGCACATACAGGCTGGAATTAGCATTCCTGTTGAATCTGAAAAAGGTGCTATCAGCCGTGGAAATACTAGCAGCATTTTTCCATTTGTGTTGCTCAGCAAGGTATCTCTTTTAAAATAGCAGCTGGAGTTTTCTGGAGCAAGCCCACAATTGGGAGAGTTGTTGAATTAATCTGTAGGAAAGTTTATACTTATGGATGGTAATGAGATAATAAATGAAAAAGTTTATTTTCAGATGTCTTGAGAAACTAATGTTGAAAAGCAGATATGTAAAAGTGCAACTCAAAGGTAGGAGGATATTGACCTTCCTTGCAGTGCTTTTGTTGCCTAAAATTCATAGTCTAAAAATACCTAGTTGTGTTTTGCTCTCTTCGTCTTATGTTCAAATGTTAATATAGCTGTTAATAATTGCTGACTATAAAATGATTATTGGTTTGTGAAATGTACAGTCTTTCATTAAATACAGTGAAAGCACCCAAAGTGAAAGCTGCTTTGACTCAAAAAATTGTACTAGAATTGCTTATATTTGAAGTAATCTGATTCTAAAGCAGTTATCACCAACTCTGTGTAGGTAATCTTAACTTGCTATTTCTTGCCATTTATAATCATAAAAGAACATTACATTGGTCCAGAATCAGTCAGACATGTAGATCACAATGTATTTGCTTTGAGCTTTGTATAGCTTGTATATTGATTTGTCTGCATGTTACTGTTAAGTCTTCATAGTCACACTGATTGGTGCAATAAAATAATAAATGAAATAATATGAAGTGTCTTAAACAATGATATTTTTGTCATTTTTCTTCAGCTATATTCCTCTGGTAATCATGGAACCACATTTTGCTGGGTTTAAGCATGTGCAGCAGGACTACGAAGTTACTCTTGAACTTACAAGTGAGGAGACTCAAAAAGCCAGAAATGCACAAAATTCTAGGACGGGGTCTTATGGTGTCAGTATTAGAGTCCAAGGAATTGATGGACATCCTTACATTGTACTAAACAATACAGAAAGATGTTTGTCAGAAAATCCTTCTGCTGGAAAAGAACAAGAGGTCATTTCTCATCTTGCAAGCAAGCCAGCCACAGACTCCAATACTGCTTTTAGGCTGGAGGACAAAAACAGTGAACACGCTAAATTTCCTGGAACACAGCAAATGCAACTGGGTGTGCTTAAAAGCCTAAAGATAACCAATCTGGATGAAAAGGAAAATGGAAAATCAGAATTTAAAGGTGGAACAATGAAATCCTCAAATTTGTTGAACTTTCAAAGACATCCTGAACTTTTACAGCCTTATGATCCTAAAAAGAATAACCTGAACTTGGATAATTACCAGTCTTCTGTGTGCAGTAAATCTAAATCTTTTGCAGATGAAAAAACTGAAGCAAAGCCTTGGATTTCCTCATCTAAAGTAGTGTCCCTACAGAAGACAAATACATATCTTGCAGAGCCACCCAAAGCAAATGCAAAAAAAATGCATTTGAACAGGTCAGTAGAAACAGAAGATCAAAATAAGCAGCTGTTGGATTGTCCCGGTAGCACCATCAGCCTCAATGAAGTGTGTGTTTCAGAGTCATTTTCATCTGCAGGAGGTTCCCCATGTGTTAGTCCCACTTCTTATCCAGAGAAAAGAAAACCTAGACCAGATGTTCTTCCCTTCCGCAGACAAGATTCAGCTGGACCAGTATTGGATGACTCACAAAGATCATCGTCCTCATCAGCCACCCCCACTTCGGCAAATTCCTTATACAGATTTTTACTTGATGACCAAGAGTATGCCATATATGCAGACAATGTTAATCGGCATGAAAACAGAAGATATATCCCATTTTTTCCTGGAACTGGCCGCGATATTGATACTGGTTCACTTCCAGGAGTAGATCAGCTAATTGAAAAGTTTGATAAGAAAGTGGATCCTCACAGAAGAGGTAGGTCAGGAAAAAGGAATAGAATTAATCCAGATGATCGTAAAAGATCGAGAAGCGTTGATAGTGCCTTGTCATTAGGGCCTGATATGAATACAGATTATTTAGGTGAATTCAGTAAAAGCTTGGGTAAGTCAACTGAGCACTTGCTGGGACCATCTAAAGTTTGCTTTCACAAGCAATTATCCAGAGATCAAAAGTCACCTTCCAAAGAGATGAAGGTTTCTGCTCGAAGTATTGGAAAACTGCAAATGCCTAATAAAGACACTGAGAATAGCAGTTTCAGTTCTTTGCAATACCATAAACAAAATGGAGCTGATACTGAGAGCTTGATGTTCAGGTCATCTACACTCCCAGGACAGAGTAAGAGAGAAGAAGCTAGAACAGTAACTTCTACTCTATTGTTGCCAAACCGAATCACAATTCCACCTGATTCAGGAGCCAAGAAGATTTCTGTGAAAACATTTTCACCTGTCCCTCATATACAGGTAAATTTGAATTTACTCTTTAAGCTGTGTTTTGCACTCTAGCATTCTAAAACTTTCATACTGTTAAATGCGTATTTTTCTGCTCTTCATTAGAACAAATACCCATCACACAATATTTCCAAATGGGATTGTTCTGAAGAAGTAAAACCACAAAAATTAACTCCTTTATCTGCAGGTATTGAAAATGTGGTTTGTAAAACAGTATATTCTTGTTTGGGTGAAGGAAGATGGTGGGACTAAAGGAGTTTGTTGTAAATGATGTGATTATTCTTAAGCATAAATGCACAGGAGGAGAATGCAAAATTACGTTTTCTTTCTTTTGGTGTGGAGCATACTTTTTATTGCAGCAGGCCAAAACTCCAATGGATCTCTATGAACTTAAGTCCACAGTACATAAATGTTTTCATAATAGACTAGAATGGAGGACTTAAGTTGTAGAGGTTGTATTTACAACCCTGTCCTGGGTTCAGCAGTTGCAGTCAGTTGTTGTTCTCTTTAGTAGCTGTGTTTTGACTTAGCCCAGGAACAAGGCTGATAAGGCCGATGTTTTTGGTTGCTGCTGAGCGATCCCTGACCAA
>NDXB01014945.1:0-57506 GCA_002631895.1 Agapornis roseicollis | reverse complement strand
GGGGGGGAAGAGCTGAAACATTAAATCCCATGGACCATATGGAAGGCTTTTTCTTCAGTGATCTATCTGGAGCAATTAGGAAGTGTCACAGTCAATGTGCAGATACCGGGCTCACTGGGGATAGGACAGTGTGGCAGGGGCAGGCTACCTGAGCCACTAACACACGCTGCGGCAGCCTGGAATAGCCTGGGCACATGAAATGCCCCCGTTCCCTCTTCCCAAATGGGGTAAGAAGAGGGAAAAGAAGAGAGGGAACAAAGCAGGACAGCTTGCAGCATGCTAAGTGAATCAGAGCAATGGCCTTTCTTTGCCTCTCGGGGTTTTAGCGTTGCACGTCTTGCGAAAGCAATAGGTGTGAACCTGCTGTGGAGCCTTGCCAGGTTTTCAGTGCTTGCTCTGTGCCTCCCGATGCTGGCGATAGTGGAAAATTACTGGCTTCTCCTCCCAGTGCTGCCACAACATGAGCAAGCTTTAGCAGGGTGATGGAATTGACTGCTGGCATGACCCGGGAAGCACTGGATGAAGCAGCGTTGCCACTACATACATCCCACAGAGAAGGAGCTAGTGACTGTGGTCTGCTTGTGATGCTCTCTTCTCAGCTTGGACATGGTGCGGGGTTGGAACTGGATGATCTTAAGGTCCTTTCCAACCCTAACTATTCTATGATTCTATGACTGAATGGTATCACCCTACTTCACAAGGTGCTGTGTGGTTGCAACCTCACCTTACAATGGCTGAGAGCATCCTCTGCAACCCACTGGCTGCATCCTCTGGCTGGTGATTGCCAACACTGGCAGAGCACAGGGAGGGAATAGGCTTGGTGGGAAGGTAAGAATGGCAACTGGGGATGTGTGGGTCAAGCCCCATGGCTCGCAGTCACTCTTGTGCATATGGGAGCCACTGCAGCCCTTGGGAAGAGGGGCAGCAGCTTCCAGCCTGCTGGCTGGGGTGGGAAAGCAGCTCCCATTGTGCCCTGGCAAAGTAGATGGGCTCATGCCAATGCCACATGGGCAACCCAGCCCCATCCTGCTGGGTGGCTGGGACACGGAGGGAAAACAAAAGAAATACCACAGAGTCAAATAGCATCACTGCCCAGGGCAGTCTTCCCTCACTCCTCTTGGGAAAGACTCACTGCCTCCTCTCTTTTCTTTCCCTTTCCACCACTGCTGTTCTTGTGCTAGGTCCTTTGCAAATCAGTTTAGCCAAGTGTTTATTCCACTTGTAGCCCCCAAAACCTTCCCCTGGGTTTTACCAGTGCCAACATTCCCCTCTCAGTCTGCTTGCCCCCAGCCTCTGCTGGTTCATGGGCAGATGTTGCTGATGTGGCGGAGGGAGGCAGTCAGACCCTGGCTGCTCTCTACCCTTCCTCTTGTGGAAGTTTATGTCTTGGAGTTCTTTTGACCAGCAATCCAGCTGGAGTCAGCCCTCTTCTGGCAGCCCTGGAGATGAGGAGCACTGATAACCTGTTGCTCTGCCATGCTCTGTGGTACCCATCCTTGGCCAGAGCATCCTCCACATCAGCATCAGTTGCTGATGTCCCACGGTGCAGGGCTGTGCCAGCGGTGAGCAGCAGTGCCTGAGGCTGCCACTGGCACCCCTTTACTTCCCCAGCCCATGATCTGAGTCTGCAAAGGGGCAGAGAGGCAGCTGAACATCACTTAAAGGACTTAAAGGCACATCACTCAGGAAAGGTTTTATTAATGAATTCATCCCCCATCCCCTCCACCAAGAGCTCATCTCAATCTCCCCTCTGGCAGGTGAAAGCCATTCCCCTTGTCCTGTCCCTACAGGACACTTATCCCTCTATCGACCTCTCTGCAGAAGCCAATGTGCATCCCATCTCTGCAGAGCATCCCCAGCCTCATTCATTCCTTTCTTTGGACAGCACCGTGAACATTTCCAACATCTCCTGTTCCCAGAAGTGAGTCCCCTACCCTTCTGCAACCAGTTTCTCCTTTTCTCACCTTGCCCCTTCATTAGGGAACCCCACTCCTCTCTTAAACCCCACCTTGGCTTCTTTGCTCCCATGCTCATCAGGAACTCCTTCACCTCTGCAGGTTAGGGCAGGAGGTCCATCCTAGCTCTGCACACCCAGGTCTAAGCAGAAAATTGGGGAAGCTAGCATTCCCTTCTCCCTGGTAAGAGCATTTCAGCTGCCATACCTTTCCCAATGGAGCTTTCCCCCATTGGACACACTGGCACCATGCTCCTGCTCTTTCACAGCAGGGTGCTTCGGGCAGCATGAAATACAAGCTAGTTACCAACATAACAATTACCTACATAAATACCTCTATAGCCACACTCTAATTCATAACCCGCCTGCTGTCAGATATTAAAGCCTGTGAGTCCTTGCCCTGTGGTAATGCCAATCTGCAGGAAAATGAAGGGATGAGGAAAAGAAAGAGGTGTGATGGGAGGATGGATGTCAGCTCAGGGACATCGGAGAGGAAATAAAGCTGATGGTCTGCAAGGATCCCAGGTTTTATCTACTGTCTGTTCTATTTCTGTTCTGGGAGAACTGGGAAGAAGTGTATCTGGGGTAAAAGGGAACATTTTATGTTGCTACACCAGAAAGATTTCATCCCTGTCCCAGCATTAGAGCAATTTCCATTTCAAAAGCAGGCTGTGATCTTGAAATGAAAATTCAGACCACCCATCCCCAAAGTGGGATGTTCTGATAGACCTCTTCTTTTTGTTTTAGTCCCTCTTGGGCTGTTTATGGCCTGCAGTCCATCTATTCCTGCAAGCAAGCTTTACATTTGACAAGCAGCAACTTCTCACCCCTTAAACCTTCAGCAGGAAGATTCCTCCTTGTCGAGGTCCCTTTGCCTTTGGATGCAGTTTATCCCATACTTATTGCTTTATTCCTCGAGGATCAGGCAATCCGCACACGTGCCTCTCATTAGCACTTAATACACAGCAAGAGGAGATTATACCTATTTCTCCCATCCAAAATAAACCTGTAATGTTTGAAAATAAACGGCAGTAATATGCACCAGCAGGTGTTACCTCTTCAATGTTGTCTTGTTTGTAGCCACTCACAAGACAACATTCTCATAACATCAGAGGTAAGCAGATGGCACTTATTAATTTACATTGCAAATACACTCTAATATATATACATTGAACAGCCAGTTCTGTGGGAGGCAGCTTTACCTGGCTCACAGGGTACAGCAGAGCCCAAACGCTTCACCTGGAATGAGAAACAGTGCTGGAAGAGCATTGTCCCATTGCCTTCACTTCTGCTGGAAACCCCCTGATTTTCCTAGCCCTGAAATAGAGCTCTTTTAAAACTACTTTCATTTGGCATCATCTCTGTTGGTGCAGCTGAGCTGTAGCAAAGGTGGTGGTCTGGGTGCATACAGCCATATATCACCATGGCACAGAGCTGGGGGCTCAGAGGACTCCCATCGGAGCTTTGTTATGGAGCAGCAGAACGTTAGGAAAGCTGGAAAACCACAGGTTGCTGTGCTCCTTTTCCTCTTGTCCCTTGTCCTCTTGTCCTCTTGTCCTCTTGTCCTCTTGTCCCTCCTTTCAGGTAGTTGTAGAGAGCAAAGGGTACACACGGATGTGGATACCTCAGGCTTCCTAAGGTGGTAAAGTGTAGCGTGGTCCTGTTCCCTTCCATCTCCATCCCCTGATTTCCCATGGGGGATGATATGGTTGCCTCAGGAGGACATGATCCATGGGTCCCATGCACCTCAGGGGCAAATGTATGCCATTTGTTGTAGCACAGAGGACCAAAGGTGATTCACACCCCCTCGGAGGCCCATTTCCATAGGGGTCAATCAGTGCCCCAAGGCACCGCAGTGGAGCGAATTACACCCCAAGTTATTAGAGGCAGCAGGCCTCCAGGCAGCATGAACACAGCATATGTCCTAAAGTAAGCAGATTGCATGCAACTTTCCTAACATGCTGAGGGGCCATCAGTGCCGGAATCGCTGTTCCTGAGATGTGGAGCAGGGAGAGGGATGGTGGGAAGGAGCTGCTGGTGCTGTTTGCCCCCCTTTCTATGGATGTGGTGGCTGTGCTGAGAGACATGCTGACCCATCCTGCTGCAAGCACACAGAGATGGGAGAGCTTTGCAAAGCATGCAAGGTATCTCCTTGGCCAGGCCACTGGGTAACTCCTGCTCTGGTAATGATTGGGGTTGGATGGGTAATTATCAACGCAGATGGACTTAGACTGAAATAGCTCTGTCCCATTTCTCCTTCCCACCCCCAACTTGCATCTCCTGCAAGCTGACACAGTTGAAAGCTGTTGACTGGCTTGCTGGGAGAGGCACAAATAAATTGGCAGCAAAGGGAACAAAAAGCTGTGCCTTTTGGTTAATGGTGTCTCAGAGGTCCTGAGCCCAGCCTGTTTGCTGTGGACACCATGGCTGCAAAGCTCAGCCCAGCTCTGAAGGCTACAGCAAGCAAGGACAGCCCATGGGCTGCAGTATAGCCTCCAACCTGCCCAAAGCATCCAGCCTATCTGGCAACCTCTGTGCTGCCTAGTGCAGGGGCTGATCCTAAACCCAGCTCTCACCCGTTCTGTTTGGAGACCTTATGTGGAGAGCTGGGGAACCTGGTCCTCCACTGTCCAACCCATGGTGTTGGCTGGCTTGCTCTCTTCTGGCTGGACCTCACAGCAGGATCCCACCAGCCTGCTGGAGGTGGACACCTCACACATCCCACCCCACCTGGCTCCTAGAGACCTCCTTGGCAACTTATGGGGCAGACATAGAGTCATGGAGTGGTTTGGGTTGAAGGGACCTTAAAGCTCATCCAGCTCCAACCCCTGCCATGGGCAGGGACCCCTTCCACTGGAGCAGGGTGCTCCAAGCCCCTGTGTACAACCTGGCCTTCAACACTGCCAGCGATGGGGCAGTCACAGCTTCTCTGGGCACCCTGGGCCAGCGCCTCAGCACCCTCACAGGGAACAGCTTCTGCCTTATCTGCAACCTGACCGTCCCCTGTTTCAGTCTGAACCCATCACCCCTTGCCCTGTCNCGATGGGGCAGTCACAGCTTCTCTGGGCACCCTGGGCCAGCGCCTCAGCACCCTCACAGGGAACAGCTTCTGCCTTATCTGCAACCTGACCGTCCCCTGTTTCAGTCTGAACCCATCACCCCTTGCCCTGTCCCTGCAGTCCCTGATGAAGAGCCCCTCTCTGCATCCTTGTAGCCCCCTTCAGACACTGGAAGCGGCTCTGAGGTCTCCACACAGCTTCTCTTCTCCAGCCCCAGTGTTCTCAGCCTGGCTCCATACAGGAGCTGCTCCAGCTCCTTCTAATCCTCGTAACCTCCTCTGGACTTGCTCCAACAGCTCCATGTCCTCCTTATGTTGAGGACACCTTTAAATAAGAAATACATTTTGGTTGGCTCGGTCACCTCTTGAACCATTTCAAGTCTCGTGGAAGATGGTATCTGTTTAATATCTGGTTTATATCTGGTAAATGTATTATTAAAGTTCCAATGCTTGTCTTCAGTGGAGAAAGACTGCAGCTCTCTGCCTCCTTTTAAAATAGACACTGTCTATTTAAGTACTGGTTTGAAATCCAAAGGTTTTTCCATCTCTGTAAGGTACCGATATCCATTGCCACTGCAGTTGATGCAAGACTATAATAAGCTCAGAGCATCCACAGAACAACAGCCCTGCCTCCTGGGGCTCCCGCAGTGCTGTGTACCACAGATGCTGCAGGGCACACAGAAGTCATGCCATGGGAAGGGGAGCCTGGGGAGCTGTGAGCTGAACCCAGCAGGGAACAGCACGAGACAATAGATGCCTCTGTTCCAAAAATAGCTGGCAATGTGGATGCTTCCAAGGAGGAACACAACTGTGGAGAGGGCATGAGGCAGGCAGCAGCACGTTGGGTGCCCCAGAAGCTGGACAGGCTCATTTCAGAAGCCTGAACCTGCAGTGGTGGAACTGCACTGGAAGACACACTGGGCTTGGAAACTGGTTGTGCAAGGTTGTCAGGGCTCCTTCAGAGAGCCTCAAACACACTGCTTCCCCCAGGGCATGACCAAGCTCTTCAAGCCTGTTCCTACCGTAACCACCTGGTCATGCTCTGCATCTCTCCCCATCACCCCTTGGTGGGCTCCTGCAGCTCTTTCAAAGGGCAGGGATGTGCAATAGTCCCCCTCCTGTAGTTGACCCTCTTGTCTATTTCCCAGGCCAGATGGCAGAGTGGCTTTGTGCCTGGCAGGGCACGGAGAGCCTATGGTGCTGCTTGCATGGGCTCAAGCCTCAGTGCACCGCTCCTGTGTTTGGAACTCCATCCTTCATGCTGCAGAGCAGGGCCAGCCCTGGGGCTACAGCATGCCCTCAGCTTTAGAGGGAGCATTGCTTGTGTCCCACAACAGGCTTTAGTGGGAGACCAAGGGATGGATGGAGCAACAGTATCAGATGCCATCGCTAAGTCTGACTTGCTCCAGACACATGGGCTTGATATTTCCAACCAGGGATCATTGCCTTTCACAGCCTCTCTCTGTCCTCAGATTGGCTCCCATTCTTTTCAATCCCACCATATGGTGTTCACTGGGTGTTTGGCCACAACCTCCATTTCCCTAACCTGTGACCCTGGGGACTTCCATAGTCACCCTGCTGAGTGCTGGTGATGCCCAGCCAAACCAGGTAGGTCAGCATGGTGCAAGGATTGCTTCTAGCCCATGTCCCCAGCATCACCTGCATTCGGCAACTGCTGTGAGCCCCAAGGGAAAAGAATAACTAACCAACCAATCCATCAGGATACTGTCAGACAAACCCAGAAGCACTGATAGGGATGGCTCAGCAGATGTGGCAGAGCTTGGGATGCACACCAAGTCTTCTGCACAATACCACGCTATAGTTCAAGTGGGACCATCTCTAGTGTACCTGCTGCTCAGGTGCTGTCAGAGAGACAGTTTCCCACCATTAACAGGACAATGCAGCCATGTGAGCATGTTCCTGCAGATGCTGGGGCTCTTTCCTGCCGCCATCCTCCAACAAATAACCTTTAAACCCTGTCCAAAACCTAGGTGCAGAATGAAAGCTCCTGGGCATCACGGAATAACATCATCTCTGCGCGCTTTAAAACCCACATGCCACCAGATCTAAGCAAGGGTAGCACCTAACCCTCTCTGTTGCAGCCACCCTGGTGCCCACGGCTGGATCTACAGGACCTGAACAACGGGTGAACATCACCCAAACCTGCAGAGTCTGCACAGGGGAAGGGAAATTCACTCCAGCTGGGTGATAAGGCAATCTCCCTTCATCTCTTACTGCTGCTTACTCCACCCCTTCATTCCTTCCTTGCTTCCCAGGTTGCACCCAAAACTCCTGTGCTCCTCAGGGTTCTGTACCCTGCTCTGCAAGCAGGTTTCCCCCGGTGACAGCGTCACATTGACGTCAAGGAGGCAGCAAGGGGCATGCTAATGGGGCTTCTTTCATAACGTGTCTGCCCCGGAGGCACTTGTTAAACGTTGGAGCCGCACAATACACAGATAACTGCACTGCAGGCTGGTTCCAAGCAGTCCCAGGGGAACCACACTGGTTTCTCCTCGCTGCCAGACAAGGAACAGAGCAAACGCATGGAGAAAGGAGGCTGGGAAAGGACAGGTACCGCTCTTGGCTGATGTGGCTCAAGGTGCGTGCACAAGGCAGCTTTGCTGCAGTGATTTCTATGTGCGGCGCTGGCAGCACCCATACAGGGAGAAGCACTTCTACAGAGGGAGGAGAAATAGTTTAAACCTCAAGTTTCTGAAGACTTTGGAGCCATTCCTGCAGGGAATCTTCTGGTGCTGTTATGATCAAGTGAAGCTGCAGGAGGTGACAGCGGCTGCAGCTTTGGTCAACAGAGATTCATGGCATGGCTTGAGTTTGAAAGGGACCTTAAAGCTCTTCTTAATGTCTCCTCTCAGTCTCCCCTGTTCTGGCAGGTTCAAGCCATTCCCCTTGGCCTGTCCCTACAGGTCCTTGTCCAAAGCCCCTCTCCAGGTTTCCTGTAGCCCCTTTAGGCACTGGAGCTGCTCTAAGGTCTCCCCCTAAGGAGCCTTCTCTTGTCCAGGCTGGGTTCATTCCAATGGACTCCTACAGACATTCCCCATGCAAGGCTATGGGCTTCCAGGAAGAGGCATGCTAAAGGCTGGAACCCAAGGACAGGGCTGCCATTCTGCCGACTCAGTGCCCTGGGTATCCACACTGAGCATCAGCCCCATCAGGAGCACATCAGAGCCATCCTGCACTCTCAGGCTGGACACAGCCACGTGCAATGAGGGGAATGGGTCCATTTCCATTTACTCAAGCATCTTTTGGGGGGGAGAAAGAAGAGAAATCAATCCAAAAAGGTTCCACAGCTCTGCCTTCTTCTCCTTCATGGATTATAACAAGGATCACCTCAGCTGCTGGACTGCTCTTGCTCAAGAAGGGTTGTTAGCAATAACTCCTGGCATTGCTGTAAGTTAAATACTGGCCCTGGGTTGCAAAGAGGGCATCAATATAGGCTGCATTTTGGGCCACAACCCTAATTTTGAGACTTTCATCTCTTCTTCCCACAGAGTAGAAATCCATTTCTTCTCTTTGGGGAACCTGTTGTAGACAGAAGAGACCAGCGTGGTTTGCATAGGGAAAAGAATTACTATGAGTTGCTTTCTAAACCAGTTTTTATTGATGTGCTCCCGGTCTCCTGCTTGCTGGTGGGTAATTAAATCAATTAACAAGCATCTGTTTATTTATTTCCCTCCTTTCTGGATGTAAGCACTTTATAACAAGGGCCTGCTGTAGCATGCCTGCCGATACATGAATATTTAGGCAATCACTTGCCTCTATCTATAGGGACCTGCCTCCTCCGACTCAGGGAAGCACAAGCTCCAGGCTGGGCAGCAATGGGGCTGGGAGCGTGGGGTGTAGATGATGGAGCACCACCATTGCCAGCTCCCTGCCACAATAGGGCCTATCCATCAGAAAATCATAGGTTCTTAGAATCCCAGCCTGGTTTGTGTTGGAAAGGGCCTTGAAGCTCAGTCTGGCAAAGCCCCTCAGATACTCTTGAAGCCCCTGTTTGGCTCTTTTGTCCCTCCACAGACCAAAGCTTCAGCATCCTTCCAAAGAACAGGCTTTGCGTACCATGCTGTTGGGGAAGCCTGCGGAAGCTGGAAACCAGCTTCCACCTCCAGTCAGCCCCATTTAACACATCACCCAGCTATGGCACCCCTGTTCTCCCCACACCAATGCCCCTTGCTCTTCCTGAATGGCTGGGAGAGGAAGCACCAACAGGAAAGCAGCAAATCCCTAAGAATTTGGCATCCCTGGCTTCTTGCTGTGCATCCGAGTGCATCTCCACCAAGCCCATCAATTGGTCCTGAGGCTTCTCCTAGAGCACTTTGGGGTCCCCAGAGCATCTCAGGCACTGTTCTCCCCAGCTCCCTTGCAAAACAAGCTCCAGACACCAGAGTCAAAGGCTACAAACCTGGCGAGCGACATTCCCGTGTGGAAGAAACAACTTCTTGTGATGTCTTCAAAGAGTTATTGAATCAAAGGGAGTACAATTAAGGAGGCCTAGGAGCAAGAGAAAAGGGATTAGCAGTATCTGGGAAGAGCATTTATCACAAGCAAGCAGTTTGCAGGGGCACATCTGCTGCTGACTCCTCTCTTCCAGATGCACCGGTTTTATTGCCTTGTCAGCAGGATGGATGTTTACTCCCTTTTAAAGCCGTCAGGCAACTCGGATGCCGAAACCGGGTAATGCTAAACATGCTTGTTTTCCAGGAGAGAGAGAGAGAGGAGGGGGAATGATGCTTGGAGACAAGGGAATTGCTGGAGCAGATTTACATTGGCCTTGCATTATCTGCTCGTGATGCAAGCCACCTTCAGCGGCTCCAGAGGATGCTGCACGATAGCCTGTGGCTGACAGTCGCGGCGCTACCCGGTCCCCTGCACATGTGCTTGGGAGGAGGGAGGGATGGACTCCTTGACACTATCCAAATGCCTTGGGTTTGATAGTTTAATTAGTTTAAATGAACAATTAGAGATCATTTACACGCTATACCATTGCAGCATCCACCGGGTGGCTGGAGATGGGGCTTTGAGCAACCTGGTCTAGTGGAAGGCATCCCTGGGCTTGATTTAGGGTTGGCACAAACACATGGAAAGCCTCCTCCCATGAGCAACATGGATCCCAAATGAGTGGTATCAACCATCCCATCCCATGGTGGTCGCTGCCACTCATTTCAGAGCTCACAGACATTTGCCATCAAGTTTTGAGACAACTTAGCACATCAAGTCATGGCTGGGTTTCACTCAGATGGAATGCAGGCTGGTGGGGACAAGAGGCCAGATCCCTTTTGCTGCTCAACCATCCTCTAGGATGAACCAGTCCTTGTCACCAAGCCCCACCGTTGGTGACTGAGCTTTTGCAGCATCAGTCTGCAACACCCAGTACAAGCAGCACCATCTCTCCTTGCTCAGCTGCTTATGATCCTTCAGCCACCCATCACCACCCCCATCTATTGCTGCCCCAAACCCAAGGCAGAAAAGAAGCATGGCAGCACTGGTCTCTCCTGTGCAATTCCGAGCAGTGATTTCCATCCATCCTGCTCCAACAAGAGACCCAGAAAAAGCCTCCAATCTTATTTACAGCAGAATCAGGAAGTATAATAGTCATAGTAAAACTAGTGGATGAAATTTGCTATAACCCCTGATTTCCATGTGATAACTCAGTGAAGGCATCAGAGAAAGTCCTATCAAATGGCTCTGGTTGATAAATGAGATCCCTTTGGGTTAGTGCAGGGCTGTGACCTCAAGTGGCAGCCCCCTCACCCCACAGTGGTTTTGGAGTCTACCCAATGGATGTGATCCCACTGGGAGCATCCCTGCCAGCTCCCATTTTATGGGTGGCCACACTCTGGGTCTGCTGGCTGGTGGGAGCAGATGGTCTCTGAAACACAACTGATGCTGCCAAGGATTGGCTTTTGTTATCTGCCTTGGCACGTGCGTCCTGCAAAGTGGCACCTCTCCATCTCCTCTGCCACCCAGCCCCACCAGTGTCCCCCTTCCTCCTGCTTCAGGGACAGATTCCGCCCCAGGTTTTAGTCTCTGGCTTAATCAGAGGCTATGGGAGCAATAGAGCACAGTCTGGGCACACCAGCTAATGAGAGAGCATCAACCTGCCTCCCCTTTCCCAGCATGAGGAGGTCAATGCAGGCTATGTACATTCCCCACAGTCCCATCACGCAGAGGTCCCACCAGGCAGCAGCAGCCCAGGACACAAAGGGGGTGATGGCAAATCAAGCCCTCAGGGCTGGGAGTTGTGTGCTTAGCTCTTGGACCACAGCCCCACTGCTAAATGCTGGCTGGCACCAAGTGTGGGGCATGGGAATAGTTGGGGTTTGTGGTAGCAAAGCTAGATTAAGACTATACATATATATATACATATACATATACATACACACACACTGATATATATGCTCCTGGATAGCATCCCCTGGTGGATGGGATCTGCTTTTAAAAGTCAATAATAAACTGCTCAGGACAGATTTTGCTCTTTGGCCTATTGCAGTGCTTCATTCTGCATGTGCATTTTTGAGGGCTAAAGTGAGGAGTTACCAACATGACTGCAGCTGAACTGCAGTGTTAGGGCAAGAATAACCACCCAGGACACAGGGAGGAGGGAAATCTCTTCCTCTTCACTCCCCTAAGAAACCCTGTTCATAACTGCATCCTCCGACCCCAGCGCCTCAGCGCCCTCACAGGGAAGAGCTTCTGCCTAAGAGCTCAGCTCAGTCTCCTCTGTTCGGGCAGGTTAAAGCCATTGCCCTTGGCCTGTCCCTACAGGCCCTTGTCCAAAGCCCCTTTAGGCCCTGGAGCTGCTCTCAGGTCTCCCCTTCAGGAGCCTTCTCTCCCCCAGGCTGCCCCAGCCCAGCTCTCTCAGCCTGGCTCCAGAGCAGAGCTGCTCCAGCCCTCGCAGCATCTCCATGGCCTCACTCCAACAGCTCCACGTCCCTCTTGCACTGGGGATGGTTGCAGCAGAGGAGCATCCCTGGCTTCAAAGGATAACAGGAACTGCTGTGTGCATGCTCTTACCCATGGGCCACAGCAGGGATAGCCCACCTGAGTAAAACACAGCGTTACCTGAGAGGTCAGCCTTTTGCTACTGAAGGTGAGCTTCCTGAGGACAGTTTGGCACCAGCCAGTGAAGGAGTCACTCTCAGCATCAGGCCCAGCCGGGCTCCATCCCACTGCTTAAGCAGTGATGTGCTTCCCACAAAGCTTTTGGCTTTTGTAGAGGCTTTCTGCCGCCTGCAGGTGGAGGTGCCAGGACCTAACAGAGAGATAGAGCCTGTTGCAAGGATGCTGGCAGGATGAGGTGGGCAGCACCGCGAGTCACTCTCTGCATGGGGAAATACAGAGCATCCCTGGCAGGACCCATCTGCCTGATCCACCTGGGATCAGTGGGGTTGGCAGCACCAGATGCTGAGAGCTTGCAAAGGGCAGGCTTTGGTGGCAAGGAAGCTGGGAAAGCTTCCCAGGCTCTAGGGGAGAAAAGATGGGATCATTATTCCTCACTGTGTGCATCCTATCAACAGCCCGTAACAACTGCCTCCAGCTTTAGAACTGAGCTGCATTCTGGGCCTTTTGGGGCAGAAGATGCAGTGAGTGGCACCAGAGGGCTCACAGGGGATTAAAGGAGTTGTTCCCCCTCCTTTTTCTTTACACATAATAGGGGATGAGGGGCATAGGGAAAAGGCACACCGTGACCCACAGAAAAGGGCACTCGATCCAAATTCCAGGGAGGGAAATGGGAAACATGACGTGAGTTAAGTAATTGGTACACAGGAGGATGAAACACAAAGCAGGTCAGGCACAGGGGTTACTTTGCAGGGGGGGTGGTTTCAGAGAGTCTTTGTAGTGTAGCCCAACTAGGGTCCCTCTCACAGTTGTTATTACCATTAACAATTACCTCTACCTAATGCTTCCCTCTTCTAAGCCCTTTCCAGGCCCTTGCATCCTGCAGATGGAACCCATAAAGGTGCCAGGAGCGCTAGAGATAGAACCCATCGAGAATGAGCCTTTTGGGAAGCACAGGGACACCCTGTCATCACAGCTGTGCCAAACTGCAGGAAAGGGGTCACTCGTTGGGAAAACAGAGAGACAAAGGAAACCACAAACCAAGGAAAGAAAGGAAGAAGGCAACAAACCCAGCAGGTTTCAGGTTGGACATGAGAAACTCTCTGTGGGGAAGGGAGGTGTTGTTATATAGTCACTTGAGACATCATTTAGCCATGCATCCCAACAGGGTACCCTGGGGTACCAGCTACCTTTTGCCAAGCTGTTTGTGCATCAAACGCACCCCGGTTTCAGCACAGCATCCTCCTCATGACAGAGGGATGAAGAAGTCCCTTGTGGCCATTCCTCCAGGACATCTTGTCCTTCCCAAAGGGTGGAACTCTCCAGGACTTTGCATGAGTCTGTGGCCCTTGCCCTGCGATGCTGTAACCGCATCACTGACAAAGGGACTGCTCTGGGCTCCTGTTCAACAGGGAGATGAAATAATCCTAATGGCATCGTCCCATTTGGCCTTGCTTTTGCTCCAGCTGCTTCTCCTACAGAGATGCAGCTGCCTTTGAGAAGCACTGAATGGGAGGAGGAGAGGGTTTGGCATCTGTCTCCCCAGTGCCCCTCACACTTGGAGGTGTTCTGCTGAGGAGACCCATAACAAGAGCAAAGCAAACACGGGCTGTGGTCATGTCTGGATTGCAGGGCAGGCTTTCCTGTTTGCACCAACACAGGGCTCATTGGGGGATCATCACCTTCACCTCCTCTGTCCTGGCCTCCCATTCCTTGCAAGAGGCACAAGTGGTTGTAACACCTCCATGCTTGCCATGGGCTTTAGGCTGGGTTAAAGCAAACAGGGTTACAAGTCTACGTCAAACTCAGCTTGCTGCTTCCTTAGCTCCTGCCACAGCTCTGGTTCAGACATAACTGCTACCCAAACAGCTCACGTTCCTGTGGGGGTGATGGAAACCTTTGCTGCTCTACATTTTCTGGGCAAATCTGATTGTAACTCACTCCTTGTCCTGTTCTTGGAGGTCTCCATGGGCTTTCTCACACATTGGGAAGGGGAATGAACCTAACAGGTAGCAAGGGGCTTGCTGAGTCCATCCTTTTGCTGTAGAGAGGATGCTCTCCCCCTGCAACCTCCACTGAGGCAGGAGACCTTGGGGGAGGCACAGTGAAGGCCACAGAGCAGCTTTGCCCTAAGCCTTTGGGTTGTCTTTGGCTTGTCTGTCAGACAAGGGCACTCCAAAGGGTCATTTAGGTTCAACTGCTTGGGACTGGGGGTCACCAAAGTGTTACTGGGGGCTTGACGCTGCCTTTAAAGCTGTGCACATCCAGGGATACAACTAAGCAGAGCCAGGGTGGGAAGAGGGAACATCATATGAACCAGGTACTCTGCTTCCTTCATTCCAGGCAGCACTTCCTCAGGGATTACCCTCTTATTTGTATGCCCTCAGCTCGAGCATGATACTCTGGCACATACGGAAACAGGCAGAGAATGGACTCAGTAGGCAGTGGGTAGCATAGCCAGCATCTGAGTACATCCCACTGCCTCCTAAATCCCTGCAGTGTGCAAGAGGAGATCCTTTCCCCTGCAGCTTCCTGCTTGCCTGAGCAGTGTTGATGCTATTAAATCCAGAACAGCAATAACATCCCCAGCAATAGATGCTGCTCGCGATAGCACAGGGAACAGATAAGAGCCCCAGGAATAGGTTATTCCTGTTCAAAGTCCTGGTCACAGTGACCTCCATGGATGTTTTAACCCTGGTTCTTTTGTTGTTTGCTGTTGCATCTGCTTTATAAAGAAACCCTTTGAAGGCACTAAGCCCTGCTGTGTATATGTTGGGTTTCCTTTTGCATTGAAGGAGGCAAATACCAGTTCAGTGAACAAAGATTTCCATCTTCCAGCTGAAATATTGCCCTTGGCCCAAGTGATGGTGCTCCCCACCCTGTGCATGGAGCTAAGGCTGCACAGCTCAAATGGAAATGGGAACTGCAGAGCACAGGCTGTGCTGATGGAGACTGAACCCAGCAGAATGAGAGCTCCCTCTTCTTTTCCCTCCTCCAAAGGCGTTAAAAGCAGCCCTTTGAGGGGATGCGTTTGCACCAGACAGGTATCCAAGAAGAAGTGGCAAAGCCAAGTAAAAGAAAGAAGAATAAAGCTGAAACAGGGCTTGCTTATTTCCCTTTAAACACTGAAGTTTGGGATCTCCTCCTGTGCATTGGCAGTTCTTCCACTGAGGTCTCCATCACCCAGGTGGAGGTGCAGCTCCAGCTCCTAAGCTTGCATCACAACCATCTTCTTGGAGCTCCTTAAGTGTGGGTAGGAGGGAAAACTCGCTTTTCCAAAACTAGGCTCCTCCCTTCCTGCAGGAATCTTCTGATGGCAAAACCTATTTGGCATCTTCTTCTGGATGGGATGAGTCCGGGTGAGCACAGCCATGAGCACTCTGCCTCCTTGGAGGGGGCAGAGACCGGGATGGGCAAAAGAGAGGCAAAATGGGCAGCCAGCAAGCGAGCATCCCTGGTGGTGAGAGACAGGGAATGTGTGGTCTCATGGAGCACTGCAAAGCTCCACATCCCTGTTTCCACACCATTCCTAATACAAAAGGGCTGCTTCTGAAGCAGCACACACACACACCCACCCCCCACATACAGCTTCATTCAAAACCCCTCCGTGTAATTACACATCCATGGTTTCTTCTGGGCTTCCACTTATTTAATCATCCTTTTCTCATCTGCATTTAATCCCCTGAGCTCTGTCAGAGGGCAGAACCGCAGCCTTTGCATCCCGAGGACAAGAGTTCCCTGCAACGGCTGCTATATTTAACCTAAACTACACTGGGTTGCCATGGCAACCCTGGTACCTAAAAATAGCAGTGCCATATACAGCACAGCTGAGAGCACAGGCAGCGCTAGCGGAAGCCGCTCGAGCGAGGGATGGGAAATGGAAGTCAAACTTCTTCTATTCTTTATGGGAATCAAGGAAATAGTCTTTCCTCATCGGAATCAGTCCTTTCCTAATGAACCCCTTGATCCGGTGCAAAGGATCCGCATTCGCCTTGCTTCCAAGACTGATCCGTGCTCTCTGGTGCATCGGATGCTGAAGCAAGCTGGGCTGGCCAAGCAGCGGTGAAGCTGCTGGATGTGGTTGCTTTTCCTCTTGGCACATAAGGACCAACCATGACTCTGGCATCAGGGAAGGGTCCAGCTGCCCTGAAGATGGGCAGGTTGCTGTTGGTCACCCCCAGCCAACAGATCTGGTCAGGTAAGGGGGAGTTTTGGGAACCTCACTGCTCACAGGAGCATCTGGTCCTGTCCTGCTTGTTTTAAATGACCTACAGAGCAGGGAACAGAGTCATGCCTTAAATATACAGGTTTCCAAATGGCCTTTTCCCTCCCACACTGACAAAACCAGGTCTCCAGGCATTAAATCATCCTTTCTTGCTGAAATACAGACCCTCCCCAGCACAGCATTGAGAGTAAAACACACAAGGAGCACCCTACAGCACAAGCCAGCTGAGCATCTTCTGCAATCCGATTAGCAAGGCTGAGTAGTCACAGCCTGCTCATGAGCAGCACTTGCTTCCCACTGCAGCCTCAGTCTCCAGTCACCTCTCTAATTCTCCTTGACATGTTTTGCTCCAAGTGGAAGGTGCCTGTTGGCAGATTGCAATACCCCAGCATCATCTCCAAGCCCCACTTCCCCGGATGGGAAAATCAGCTGCAGGCTTAAAATCATAGATTCATGGGATCAACCCGGTTGGAAAAGCCCTTTGAGCTCATCCAGTCCAACCATTCCCAGCCCTGCCAAGGCCACCCCTGCCCCATGGCACTGAGGCCTTGTCTCCACGCTGTGTGAACCCTTGCAGGGCCGGTGCCTGCAGCCCTGCCCTGGGCAGCCTCTTCCAATGCCTGAGCACCCTGTGGGCAAGGAATTGTTCCTCAGCTCCATCTAAACCTGCCCTGGGGCAGCTTGAGGCTGGTTCCTCTTGTCCCATCCCTTGTTCCTTGCTGCAGTTTAGCTGTCCCTATGCAGCACTGGCTTCTAGGAATCCTTGAGCGCTTGGGTTGAGTGCTGCGTGCTTTCTGGATGATGCACAGCTCTGCTTGACATCTACACCATTCTTTAGGCATTGGATAGCATAAAAGAGCTCTTGAAGAGGAAAACACTTCACATTGTTGTAGCAGTGTGTGTGTGAGTGTTCATTTCTTGTCCCCTACTCTTCAGAATAAAGCAGATTGCCAGCACTGATGGGAACCTAAGTCAATCCAGGGCAGTGTTTTCCCCATTTTAATGCCTGAAACCAGCAGCCTCAGAGCCAACCAAGAAACCCTGTGCTATGCAATTGTGGGATTACCTGCAGTGGCCTGCAGCACTTAGTGTGTGCTCTGCCTCAGTTTACTGCTACTCTTCCATTTCATAGGTTCTTAAATCTTAAATCATAGGGATCTTGAAGCTCATCCAGTTCCAACCCCTGCCATGGGCAGGGACACCTTTCTCTAGAGCAGGGTGCTCCAAGCCCCTGTGTCCAACCTGGCCTTCAACACTGCCAGGGATGGGGCAGTCACAGCTCCTCTGGGCACCCTGTACCAATGTGCCACCACACAAAAGCATGCCTTGGTAGAGCAATCATAGGCTTCTTCTCGCTGCATACTTGAGCATCAGACCTTGCGGGATGCATGAACCCATCTTCCCCACCAGGCATGCAGGGAGACCAAGGGGTGAACCAAAGCATCAGGTCTCTGTTGACTCACTGTATCTCCCACCCATGGTGGGCACATCAACTCCCCTCCATCAGCTGTGGGTTTGCTAAATACCCTGGCATGACACAAACAATGCAGCAAACCATTCTGTAATCCAGAGCTGGATGAGATGAAAACATTGATGGGCATCATCAATCTGAGAAGTGCCCAGCGTGTGCTAGTGCACAATAACTACCCCTGTTTCCATGCACTCACCAAGCTGGGATTGCAGATACTGGCCCTGCCACAGCAAGGTGGCTGTTGACAACCTGGCTGGAGGCTGATACAGCAGCAGAGAGCATGGAGGCACCAGCATAGGCTCGGCAGGGAGCCTTGCTCAAGGACTTCAGGTTTTGTTTGCTTCATCCTGACCCAGTTCCTGTCCAATCCCCACTTACTGTGAGCTCACTGCAGAGGGTACATAAATAATGGATGTTGCTCTGCCTCCCTCCACCACCTTTGCTGTCCTGATGCAGTTCCTGCTTAGCCTCTTTCTGCGGCTCTCTGGAAGCAGACATTTGTCCTGCTCTATTCTATCTGGCCCATATTTACACCTCCTCTGCGATTCTTTCCCCAGTATTCATATGGATAGTGCTGGCCACACGCCGACGGCTGTATCAGCATCACAGCAGCACCTCCTTGCTGCTGACAAGGGCAGTAAATTCATGGCACACACGAATCCATACCTTTGTGGTGCGTCAAAGGAAGGGCTTTAACGGTGAGTGGCCTCCAAACCACGGAAGCAAATGGACAAACGAGGGCAGAATGGAAAAGATGATATTTACACTAGCAGGTGGTCCAGCTCCTTGGGCTGCTAAGCACCGAGCTGGACCAAGAGGCTAAAGTGGAGGATGTTCGCTGCTGGGGCTGCTGCTTTTAGAGCAGGGCAGGGAGTTAAGTGCCCAGATCCTGTTATTGCTAATTGTGTTTGTGTTTAGAGCTCCCCAGGCGTTGCTTTAGAAACTGCCATGCTCAGGCTGTTAACCCAGCCTCACCTGCTGCTTAGCTTTCGGTACTCAGATGCAGAACTGCTTCGTGTTCGGATGTGCTGGGCATGTTGTGAAGCACTTGCTGTTAATACTGTGATTTCCTTCCTGTGCTCCTGCCTTTTCGTTGCTCAAAATGATGAGCAACAGCATCTCAGGGAGGGCGAGCAAGCAGGTAACAGCCCAACCTGCTCTCCTCATCCAAATATATGGGGAAAGGGAGCCAGTGGCAGTGCTGAAAGGCCTGATGGGTAGAAATGAGAGTCCTAAAAGGGAGTTCAGCTCCACTCCCAACCCTTCATCCCCACTTCAAACAACTGCTCACAGCCAGTTCTCAGCACTGGAGATATGACAAGTGTTCATGAAGGCATCCTTCCCTCTTCAGGAAGATTCCCATCACTCAGTGGGACCAGACCACATGTGTGTATATATATATATATACATATATATACACATATATATATAGTGTATATATAACACTGCAACCTTCTGGACACTGCATGTACAGACTTACCCAAGCAATGCTCAGTCACAAAACATGGCTTCTGACAGCACTGTCCCAGCCTCAACCTGCTGGCATCAACCACAGGTACACAACAACAGCCCACAGGGCTCCATCTGCACACACTGATCTACATGGACCGTGCAGCAGTTGTGTTCTGCGGATCAAATGCAAGAGAGAGCATGGAAATTGCTTAAGATTCACAGGGCTGAGGCAGAATAAACACCTCTCCCTTCTCAGTCCCATGGTGAGGAATCACCGTAACAGCTCAGCATCCATCTGGGATCTCTTGCAGGGCAATGAGCTGTGGCTACTCAGCAGCAGAGGCAAGAAGCAGGTTATCACTGCCCTCCTGAGGGGCTGTGTGGTGTGGGTGTTGAAGGAGGAAAGCAGAGGTAAATGAGAGCCATCTCCCATTGTTTTGGCTCCCTCCTTTTGGCTCTTAGTCCCTCGCATGTGGTAACTGAGTGTGTCCATATTCCCCACGTGCATCAGCTCTCCCTGTAGGAGATGCAGGGATGGTCATTAACTATCTGCTTGTGATAAATCCAACCTGTTTTGTACTTGCTGACATACCCTGTGTGAAGAACACGCCCGCTTCTGACAGGCAAAAACTAAGGGAAATCACAGTGTTCCATTAGAAGACTATAGGGAACCCTCATTACAAGCCAAAGGACACTCAGGTACATGCAGCTGGGAATCAGATGACCTTTTTCTTGCAGAGATTCCAGGGATGCTCAACAGAGCTGCTCTCTTGAAGGAGGGTTCAGGCAGAGATGCAGCAGCTTCTGATATAAATGTGGCCAGGTTTCTTATGTGTAGATGAAGACTGGAAGAACATGATTCATCAGCAAGCCTTCTCATTGGCAGGCATGGCCTCTAAAATAAGAGCTTCTCCCTGTCCTGGTCTGCATGGTGTGTTTCTAAGGTTTAACACTTTCTGGATCAGAAACAAGCAAAAAATATCATGAGCCAAAACTCGCAACCCAGAAACAGAATCAGCCAGGTTGAAGCTGTAAGCATGGTTTCCCTGTTTCCCTCTGTTCTCTGGGCTCCCTTGATGGATGATTTCCCATCTAAGTCTGCATGATGGGAGACAGCATCCTGAATGGGAACCTCAGGAGGGGTCCTGTGAGATAGGAGGCACAAGCTATGAACTCAACCAAGCACTGTGGTGCATGGTTGTCCTTGTAGGGGACAAGGTTTTGCCCTTGTAGGGGACAAAACCTGCTCTTCAGCCAGAGATCTTGACAAAATCCCGTTTCAAAATGCCTTTTGCATGTGCAAGTTTTCCACTGAGGAATTCCTCATTTTAGCCACATTTTCATAGGAGAGAAACAAAAAGGGTCGGATGCTTTTCCAGCCCATTCAGGTTGTAAACTCTATGACCAGACCTGGTTGACAGAGTAGAGCCAAGCAAGCGCAGCACAGGGACAGTGAATACCTCAATGCAATCTCTCCTTCCAGCCTTTTCTGGAACAAAACCTGATATAACCACCCTGAATGTTGCCTTGGGTTCAGTGGCTTTGCTCCAAGCTGGATCTATCTCCAGAAGTCAGGAATTAAGTATATTCCTGTATATATACACATATATGTATGCATACATATCCTGTATGTATATATATACATATATAAGTATACTCTTTATGTATTATATTATCCTTGTGATATACTTAATAAGTATATATATTAAGTATATTCCTGTATATATATAGAAGTATATTAAGTATATTCCTTATGTATTATGTATATTATATATATTATCTATATATCATACTTAATAAATATATATATTATGTATATTCCTACATATATATAAGTATATACAGCATAGCTATTCCAAAGCCTCTACAATTGCTTTTCCATAAGAAGCCAGTTGCTTCCTTAGGGCAAAGCACTTCTATTCCTGAGCAAAATGTCAGCAGGAGGAATAGCCAGGGAGAACCTGGCAGCGCTGCTATTCTGGAGCTATTTCTATCAGGTAAAGAAGCCAGTGAGCATCCCCTCTGTGGTATTTGTGACCAGGCCAAGCTGGAATGACAACAGGAATGATGCACTCAGCTGAGGATGTCAGAGTTGGGGTTCCTTATAAACACCCACAGCTTAGGTTGTGGAATGTTCTTTCTCCAGACCCAAAGGGTCTGGAGCAGCTCCAGGGAGGGAGAAACATCTACAATTAATGTAGTGGGAAAGTGACACATTTAGATAGTGTGTGCCCCCCCAAACACAATAGCAGACATCCATTTCCTGCAGGGCTGTGGCCGCTTGCCAGCCGTAACTAAATCACCAAACCACAAAGCCAACAAGGAGGGAAAGAAAGGGGAATTATCACATAGGATGCAGCAGCCTTTGGTACCAGGATAATAATCAGTGTCTCCACCAGACATCTATTGTTTATCAATAATGGGCTTGAATGCTCCCACCATCTGAGTCTCGAATGGGGAGTGATGTTCAAGCAGAATGATGGAGTGCTCCTTGGAGTTTGCAAGCTCCAAAGCCATGGCAAAGTGGGAGCTTGGGACATGTATCTGCCCTGGAAGCATTTGTGGGACCAACACCTAAAAAACCACAGTGAAGCTGATGTCAGATAGACTTTGGCAAGGGTAAAAAATGGGATAAATCTGAGTTTTCCACTTTCCTCCAGGAAGAGGGTGCCTGGTGTGCAGGGATGGAGGCAGCACCTCCAAATGAACTGTGTCCAGTGATGCTGGAGATGGAAAATAAAGGAACAAACTGTTTCAGTGAGGACTTGCAGTCCTAATCCCACACATTTTCCCTCCCCTTGTCTTTCCTCATAAAGGTTTAATGGCACAAAGCTCCAGCTTCACACTACACTCAAGTCAAGGAGATCCTCCCCATTGGCTTTCAGCTGCCTTTGGATCGAGCACTGGGCTTGTGACACCAGTTTTATGACCTCTCCAGTGGCTCATGAAATTGGGCTTTATCAGCAACAGGAGGCTGGAGGAGAAGGTCCCTAAGTGGGTTTCAGAAGGGCAGTTCCTGTTTTCTTCTTAGCCTGGGACTGTGTTAAATGAATCACGGGCATGTGCCATACTTCCCAGGATATTTTGGCTACAGCAACACTGGCAAATACATGAGCACTCCTTCCAAAGTGGTTTTCTTTCCTGCCTCTGCTCCATGTGCTGGAGGGTGAATGCTGCTGGCCAGATTCCCGGTGGAAACCATGCTGGAGCACCTTGGGGGTCTGCGCATAGCCCAGGCACCTCACATTAGGGGTCTTTCACAGCACAAGGGTTTGAGCTGCTTCCTCTGAGCCCAGCTGCATCATCCAGACCTGTGAGGGTGCTGAGGCGCTGGCACAGGGTGCCCAGAGAAGCTGTGGCTGCCCCATCCCTGGCAGTGCTCAAGGCCAGGTTGGACACAGGGGCTTGGAGCACCCTGCTCCAGTGGAAGGGGTCCCTGCCTGTGGCAGGGGTTGGAGCTGGGTGAGCTTTAAGGTCCTTTCCACCCCAACCAGTCTGGAATTCTATGACGATGCTGGTGGTAGGCATGTGGGACATTACTGATATGCATATACTCTTCAGATACTTGGAGATAAGCATAACTGCTCTCTTCAGCTGAAGCTTGCAGAAGTAAATTCAAATGATGGCAAGGTAGAAGGAAACACAGATGTAGAGAGGAAAATACTCCACAATACGCAACAAGAGCTTGAGTCCAGTGATTGCTGCTTTATCTGGAACAGCCTGCAATCCACCAGGGCTTATGTTTTCACTTGCTAGAGGAAGACTCCTGGAGAAGCATCAGTGGCTCTACTTCATCTCCCACACTGCACTTCCCTTTCAGCCCCTTCCAGCACCCCAGACATCAGCTTTCCCACCATCCCTTGCCCATCATTATAACTAGGAAATAGCTGTATGACTGTGTACATTTCCAGCTCCCATGGAGTTTATTGTGCTTAGGCTTAAGAACAATTTAAAAGGGACTAGGGCCCACCACCCATCCATTTGCTTGTCTGCTTCTGGAGACTGAGATTTCCATTTATTTGAGACTTCTTTAATTATCCATAATAAAAATTAAGAAAAATAATAATAATTATTAATAATAATAATAATAAATATCCATAATAAAACCCAATACTTCTCCCCCCTATGCTTAATGATACTGACTCAACAAGAGGGCTTTAGCATGTTACAAGAGCAGACACTGGTCACTGGAATCTTTAGCCTGTGTCTGACACATTGCTTTTGGGGGCAGAGGATTTCATCTGTTGTGTCTGAGACCGCTGCCCTAAATACTTCCTCCTCCTCTCCTTTTTCCCAGACATTATATGATCCCAAAGGGCACTTCACATTCCCTCCGACTTTACTGCAGCAGAGCCGGAGACTCGCGTTGCCTCTTCCAGCACCTAATAAAGCCTCATGAGAACAACAGCTTTTTGTGTGCCGTTACTTTCTATATCTGAAGGATACTCCTGAACTTTAGCCTGACTTTCGGGTTTGGCTCCTCTCCTAGGACTTTGATCCAAGAAACTCTTCTCAGCCTGCTCCACTTGCTCAGCTGGGGAATTCAGCACTGCGGTATCTTGCCTTGCAGCTTATTTTTAGGGATGATCAAATCAAGACAGATAAAATAAGAAACGAGCTGAATCTTTGCTAGGGCTGACTGCAAAATGCTGTGATTTACCAGCACTTGCTCTCCCGGCCAGAGTGGAATCGCTGAGCCCAGAAAGGTGAACACATATTCCTGATGGACCTCATTCAGAGTGGGGCCTTGAACTCAGTAGCTCTCAGACCATGCTATCAAATGAGACCTTCGCGCTGGTATCTTGCTTCCTGGGTATCAGATACGTCCTGTTTATGAGCTAGAGAATTCCCTGCAGCCTGTGACCTCTCAAGAGAATGTGCAACAGCTCTGAATGGGAAGCTGGACTGAAGAAAGCAGCCAGGTGATGTGAGTGCTGGTGCACAAAGGCTGATGTTGGTATGATACAGCCCAACACTCCAGTCCAAATAAGCACTTAAAAGCAACTGGGATCACACACTTGGTCGGTGACGCTGAGTTGTATTGTATGAGAGACAATACAACCTACAGGCCCAACAAGCCATGGGCAAGCTTCCTTTCATTAGCTTGCCATCCATAAGTTTTCTTGTGGCCAGCAAGGGTCCACCTTCACGCACAACCAACTGAAGAGGCCAAGGAAGCATCACCAGACCTTGTTGGCTTGGCTGTGCTGCCTACCAGCACCCAGTGAGCAGCCTAGTTAGGGTTGGGATAAAAGGGTGAGATCACCATAGGCCAACACAGGCATTTGCATAACAAAATACACGCATTAAACCCAAAAGCAGAGTACACATTATCCTTAGCTGTGAAGGACATCCTAACCAACCACGGCTGGCAAGACTGGTGAGGCTCTGTCTTGTTCCACTTAAGCCCTTTAATAAATGACTATCAGCTCTTTAATAAATGCAGCTGGGCTGTCTAACCACAGCACTCATCATCTAGCACTTCATTGGAAAGCAAAGAGCAGCAGAAACCAGTGAGACATACCTCTCCATGTCAGATGCCAAGACTTCAAGAAGGCTTGGTTGGGGAAAATTCCAGAGCACGGAGCAGTAGGAATGGGAAGGATGAAACCAGATTTTAGGCACTGATGTGAGGAAACAGCCTTTGCTTTTCACTGGTCAGTATTGCCTGGGGAAAGAAAAGATGAAGGCAATGAAACCCCAAAGGGCACTGAGGGACAAAGCAGCTTGTCTCAACTGGTCCCTTCAATTCCCCTTTTAAGAAGGGAATTTTCTCCCTTCCTTTGGTCAGGTTGACTATTACCAAGAGGAACCGAGCTTCTGCTGTGCCTGCTGACCTACCACATTCAGCCTACTTACACTAATTAAACTTTAATTAAGTTTATGAGGTGTTCATCTACCATCTGAAGTAAGTCAAAGGCTTTGCAAGGTGTTGGCTGAGGCCTTTGCGTGACTGGACAGTTTGGGTTTATCTGTCCAGTTTATCTGATTTTATTTATATATACTTATATAAAAAGGGGTTTAAAAGCAGAGGTCACGTCTCACCTACTCCTCCTAACCTTGCCTCAAATCACAGCAAGCACTTGGCCTCCAGCCTTACAAGGAGTGGCATTGCTTTGCTTGCTGTTACACTTGATGGAAGAGAGACCTCAAGAGACTGACTTGTGGTTTAGGATGCTTGCATGAGGGACTTCAGGTCTCTGCCTCCCAGACTCCCAATCGTGTGTTGTTGCATTTCTCCTTATGGAAAAGCAGGGAAAGGACTCTTCTTCAGTCCCACCCTGCCAGTGCAGAGCAGAGGCTCTGCTTTCTGCATGGGCTGTTGTTTTCCAGGCAGCCTTACACTTTGCTCAAGTACCTCAAGCCAAGTTTCCTGACAAGTCAGTCGTTTCCCCATCTCTGCCTCCAAAACAAATCCCATTCTGTGCCAGGGAATGCGCTGCCACTGCCAGCTTCTGGGCTGAAGGAGGCAGTATCAGAAGCTTCAGATGGCATCTGGAACAAGCGTATCCCATCCACCCCCTCACAAGCCACTGAGGAATTAACCTTATCCAGTGCTCAGAAACATCCCATTACCAAGAAAGATCCTGGTTGAAAAGCATTGCTTTTAGCTGGGAAAGGGAAAGCAAGCTGGGCGTACACACCTTAATGATGAGCACATCTGTTAGCATCCAGAATCGTCCACTTACCTAGTTCACTCCATTCTCACCTTTACCAATATCAGTCAGCCTTTTATCCAGGGAAAGCCATGGATTTTAGAGATATTGCTCTAAAATTCCCATGGGAGCTGGCCCAGCACAGTAAGGGAACAGGGACTGAACCCATCACAACCCATCTTCAAACCCCAGTTCCTCACAGCATCCTCAAAGCAGGGTACAAGGCACAGCATTTGCCTCCAGGTTTTTAACCCAAAGGCAAGTCCTCTGCCTTTCTGAGTCACTTAATGGCAGCAGTGCTGTATCTGTAATGCAAGAGAGAGTAATTCTGCTTGTATTGGCATTGGGTCTCCTCACTCCTCCAGGCTATGGGCACACCACCAGGCAACCAGTTCCCCCCTGGACTAGTATTGTCCTCAGCCAGCTCAGAAGACCCTGTTGTCAGAGTCCCCATCTCTATCCAAACCCTTTATCAGCACAGCCCATGAGCTCACCCAGAAGCAGTTAACACAACCCACAGCTCACTGTGCTATCAGCCCTATCTTCCCCTGCTCTTTGCCCTGCAGATGCTGTGCCTGCTTCCTGGTTCATTGGTCATTGATAAGGCTGAACTGATTGGAGCTGTTGAGGTGGTGACTCCCTGCGCTTGGTGGCACACAGGGCTTAAGACCAGTGTGGACATCCTACATCCAGCAATGCTGGCTCAGGCATTGCTTTGAGTGGTGTCTTTTTCTCTATGAGACTGCAGATGGGGCTCCCAGGCAGCCACAGAGCTGAATAACAACCCAAAAATGCTCCGAAAGAAGCCAAAGGGCAAAAGCAGGCAATGCTCAGTCCCATCACCCTGCATCATTTAGTGAATCACTTGACCTCGCATCAAAATGCACTGATTGTTTGCCAGGAGATATGAGAAAACTTCCCCAGCACACAAAACCCATGCCTCCAATAGGGACAAAAATCACCAAGGGTTTCAAATAGAGCAAAATAGCTTTTAAAACAAGACATCTGCTTTTGGCTCAAGCTTTCCAGACATGCTATGATAAGCACAGCAGAAGAAACGATGCAGATAATGTTCTGCATAAGAAAATGTCCTTTTTGTTGTTGTTGGGTTTGGGGTTTTTTTAAACAACTTAAAGAAGGCGAGTTTGGAACAGGATATTTTGGCAACAAACCTTTGAGCTCAGTGCTTGGCAGCCGCCGGATATTGAGCTTTGAGAACTTGTTCAGAGCTTTGGATTTTGCTGCTGCTTTCTCCCCACTCCCCCACGTTTCAATGCACGTTGGGAGGGAGGAGGTTCTGACTAAAAAACAACCCACAACAACTCACCAGCAGTGAATTTACACTGATTTGGCAGTGATTCCCATATCAAAAGGTACATAAATCTAACGCCTGAGACCAAATGAGGACCACAGGTAGCTGCGGGAGCTTATTTCCCCGTCAACAGATACCTCTCAGCTTGCACCAAAGGGCATTCAAACAGGTGGTAGAGACCCACAAAAGCAACATCTCATTGGTTTCCTCTTCCCTTGGCTTCCTCCATCACCTTCCCCATGCCACACTGCCTGTCCCAGAGCACACTTCTCCTGCAACACTCCCCAACTCCCTGGAACACCATTCCCTTTGCAGCAGAGACGAATGAGTCAAGGCCTCTTTTGGCCGTGGGATAATTGGGGAGAGAGCGACTCCAACCTTAGAGTAGAAATGGAGCTTTGTAAACAGTGCGGGGGTGAGATTTATCACAAAGCAGGAACAGGGAAGTCATTGTTCCAAGGAATAAGCACCTATTGATTTCATTTCTCAAGGCTGTCAGAAGGAAAATGCTCACGGTGAGTGTTCCGTGGCACTAACATGATTTCTTAATGAGGCATTCCATATGTCAGCTAAGGCGAGCAGTGGAAACGCTCCGTGCAGGACTGAAATGGGTGCAGCAAGAAAGGTGCCCCTGGCACACCTCCTGGTATTCTTTTGTGTGTAATGTATAGAATGGCATAAACCAGCCTCTTTGGGCATTTCAAAACACACCTAGAAAGCTCCCATCCTCATCTCCATCAAAATCCACCCCGAGTATTGGATAAACTCACTCCAAGAATCAAGAAAGGCTTTTCCAAATGACTGCAGCTAAACCTCAGATGTCATCACATGGAAACATCCAACTCGGAAGCATCAGCTCACCACAAGCATCCGAGCAGGGTAGAAGCCACGTTACAGAGGTCTCTTTTTAGGCAGGAGGAGCAAGAAACAGTGCAAATCAGAGGGAATACCAACTACATGCAATGAGATAGGCAGATCTACCCCAGTGTAATTGATATTTCTTCCCAGTGGATCCATCAGGGTTTCTATACTGCAGGTCCTTATGGAGTGGGAGAAGAAATCTCGTCCTCTACCTGCGAGGTAAGTGCTCCCCCTTGCTTGTTCCCTTCATACTGGCATTGATTTGCAGCCTTTTGTGGAATACGTGCTATAAATACCTATGCCAGCTTCCAAAATAGCCTTCCAGGGTTGCACAGTAAACAGGGCTGCTCCCTGATGTTTCCTGCATCTATTGCTATAGCTCTGCAGACCCTGCAGCAAACCCTGTTTCCTTGGATGCTCTCACCCACCGACCCTTCACTTTTCAGCTGACAGAGGGCAAGAAGGGGTCTGGTTCCAAACCCATTTGCTCTATTGCATGGGAAGAAAGCAGAGAGGTAACTAGAGAAACAGAAAGCGTGGCAAATGTATATTGAACTTCTCACAACAAGCCCATTAGTCAGGGCCCATCTCTATGGCAACCAAACAGCACAAACCCAAGGCATTAACACCTAAATTTATTAGTTTGCAAGTGCTTAGCTATTATCATTCCAGGGGTATATTCCCTTCCCTACTTCCCCCCAGCTTCACTTTGGTTCCTAATGAAGACAACTTGATTCTAGCTCAAATGCCAACACAAACACAGGCGCACGAGTCACAGGCAGCAGAGCTGAAGCTTCCCTACTTTCAATCACAGCTTGAAAACTACATCAAAAGAAGAAAACCAACCCAAAAGGCTGCAGATGGGGAGTTCCCCAGTTTCCTTATGGGACTGGTGAAGGTTTGCAAATCATAGGTACAGGGAGAGAGATACGAAGATGTTCATGAGGTGGAGGAATTGGGGATATATCCTGCTCCTCCCCTGATCATTTCCAAGTGCTTTGCCTTTCTTTCCTAAGGCCATTACAAGCAGCTCCCTGGGTAAATGGAACACAATCTCCACTGGGCCACAAGGCTCCAGGTACCAGGGCAAGCTTGTTGCTATTTGGTTATGTTCACTCCAGAAATAAGCAAGGGGAAAGGGGATAAAGATGCTGGGAAGGAGAGACTGAGCACAGCATCATGGGGTTTGGCAGCTAAGCTGATGGATTCAGGTGATTTTGGAGATCCAAATGTGCCTGAGGGTCCTGCGTGAATTCCAATGGCCTCAAGAGCAGACCAGCAAAGACAGCTTGTAGAAGACAATAAGGTTTTCAGTCTATACCTTTGCAAGTCAGAAGTGAAGCAGGAAAAGGAAGGATGCTGTGTTCATAGGGACAATAGTAGTCTTCACATTTAATTATGTGCTCACTGAACTTATCTTTTCCAGGATTTGGAATAACCCTGATTGGGAATAGGGATTTGGCTTCCTTGGGGTGGATAATCTTGAAGAGCCTAGTCCAGGTCGCTGTCACAGACAGGAAATGGGAGCAGAGAGCGTGGCAGCCTGATGCTGTCCAGCAATCTCCATGCTGTCCAGATGTGTAACAGGCCTTATGGCTGGGGCAGAACAGTCCTCCCTGCAGATAAGGCAAAGCCTTCAGTGGCACTGAGCCTCGCCTCAGGATCAAACAGGCTTTATAAATCAGTGGTTACCATTTGGAACCAGAGGAAAGTAAATATGTGGTTAGCGATAAGACTTCCACACAAATGGATCTGGGAGGTTGGGAAGGACTGCAGGTGGTGGATCAGGCTCGCCAGGGCTCCATGTATGCTAATAGAGATTGGTAACAGAAACTCTTCTGTTACTGCAGAGGGAAGGGTAGAGAGAACAGCAGCTCTGAAGCCAACCACAGCTATTCTGACACAAGCAGGTTGAAGACCTCAAGCAACAATTGCCTTGAACCCCAACATGGGTGTGTGTATGTGGGGGTGATCGATTGCCCCAGCCCTAAGGAACCACTTGGCTCCATAGGTCAGACTCATCAGGGCTGGAAGTCATTTTCCAGACCATTTGGCACCTTCCCCCTTCCATCATGCACTGTTCCCAGATGAAAACCACCTTGTGTTGGGGTACATAGTGCCTAAAGGGGCTACAAGAAACCTGGAAAGGGTCTTTGGACAAGGGCTTGTAGGGACAGGACCATGGAGAATGGCTTGGAACACTGTCACAGGCATGATTTCCCACAGTATGGAGTGGATATAAAAGGCCAAATGTCCCTGACCAAAGCCAGAGCAGATGTGCCATAGATTTCTGCAAGCTTTTTCATCTCTGTAAGTGAAAAAGGGCTGAATTTCCTTCAGAGAGCCATGCATAGGCCATATAACACAACACTGGATTACAGGGGACAGATTCAACAATAAAGCATCAAACCCACCTTCTCCTCCAGCATCCCTCAGTCAATAGAGCATTTCTGAACCTAACTAGTGAAGCCCGGAGCTAGATTTAGCCTATAACTATACAGAAGGTCTAATGGCAAATTGTTTGTCATCCCATTCCAGACATGTGATTGGAAAATGTTTAACAGAAGGTTACAATCTATTAACCACACTGCCATTAGCAGTGGAACAAGCCAATGCCAATACCCCTCCATGCTCAGGCAGCACCTCCTCCTGAAAGCAGGCTGCCAGGCTTTAAACTGACCAGAACCCCAGGTTACAGGCCCTGCACATTAACACTAGCAGCATTTAACAGGTTGAAGCACATTAAGAGGTTGAAAACCCTGAAATCAGGTCATGGAAAAGCCTGCAAGTTCCTAACTTAGCTGGTTTGCTATCAGCTCAAAGACATTGCAAGAACATTAGCACCAGTGCCAAAAATACCCGGCCTTGTCCCTAAGGCAAAACAGCAGCAGGAGAAGGAGGCTGAGGATAAAATGTCACTGAATAGGCAGCAATGAGCTGTTGAGATCTTGTCTGTTGGGATAATTCCATTGCCAGGAAGAATAAACCAGCACGGGCTAGAAGGGGATGTGGCAGCACAAGGCTTGGATGCATCTTTGGGAAGTCACTGCTTTGCAAATCCCTGTAGACCTCCAAGAACAGTTCAAAAGGCCCAAGTGAAGAGCTTGCAGGGTGGTTTTCCTACTGCAAACAGGGAAACATGGCCAGGCACGCTCACCTCATCCCACTCTAGCCAGAGCTGACATAGAATCCCAGCCTGGTTTGGGTGGGAAGGGACCTTAAAACTCATCCAGTTCCACAATACATCATCTAAGCACACAGGAGCAAAGCCAGCTTGGAATAAAGCTTCAGCATGTGCCCTACAGAAGATGCAATTCCACCAAAACAAAATGGCAACGTCATGCCCGCTTCACCAATTGCTCTTCCTCTCTTCCCATATGCAGTCTCTCCCTATAAGCTTTCCAAAAGGAAAGACTTCTGCTTGTCCGCAGTAAACCAAAATTCAGCAATTAGAACACAATTCACACCAATATAAATTCAACCCAAGGAAATCTTGGATTAAGGTATCTCAGAACTGTCTTTCATGGCTTTTCCAATTTGTTTTGGGGATTTATCTCCTAAATTAAGCACCTAGAAGCCTCCATGCCAAATCCTGCTGCTTTTGCCCCCCAGAAGTCCTCCTGGGCTGGTGTATCACTGGATGCTTTGCTCCTGGTCCATGTTAAAGGCAAGCCAGCTCTGACTGCTCCTCTCAATCACAGCGACCTTTCTGGCTCCTCATATCCATTCACTGCCCTGAGGGAGAGAAGACACATTGGAATAGATGCAGATCTGGGGTACCAGCTTCTGGTTATTAAACCCCTTGCTCCACATATGCATGCACATAGATGCAGATTGTGTAATAGCTTTGGAAAACCATCCAGGCCCTCTGGAGACAGTGCCATCTTGAATCCATTAGCAGTGTTATGAACAAATGAATGAACAAAAGCCAATCCTTCCTTTTTTCTTCCCTCCCTATGTGGTGAAGGCAGAGGAGACACACACATAACAGCGGTGGAGCACGACCCCACAGATGACGCTGTGCCCTGAGTGTGTGCCACGATCCCAATCCATGGAGCATTGCATGGACCAAGAGATGCTCAAATCCAGATGTGGAACACAAGCATGCTCATTTCAGTGCTGTGCACGTGTGTGCCCTATAAACGGGGCCCAGCCAACCCTGCCCATCCCTCCATCCTGCAGCACGTGCCAACACCATTGCATTCACACTAGGTCGCAGCTCTCGGCAGAGAGCTCCGAGCTCCTTCTTCCCTCTCCCGTCCCCCATGAAAACAGCCACCTGCCATTTGCCTGGCCTGTTTCTTTTCTGCCTGCCAAAACTCAGCAACAGGCCCCAGAATGTAATTGGAAACACTGCGCTGCGCTGCAGGGGACCCGTTTCTGGTGCACAGAAGAGGTTTGAAGCCAAGCCAATTTCATTTCTAGATTCCCTGGGCTGCATATAGCTGCTATGTGGGGAGGTAAAAAAGCCACATTTATCAGGCCAGTTCCTATTAGGAGATCCAGATCTAACAAGCCATGCTGGAGGAATCAGTGAGCTGTCATTGCAAGCACATTTAGGGCATTGTTTCTTGGAATTGGAGTTGTGTGGGAGGTCAGAAGTTAGAGGCCAGCAATCCCAAACTTCGGAGGAGAGTGCATGGTGGAGCTGGGGGTGGCAAAGGGCTTGTGAAAGCTATTATGAACCCTAGGGAGCAAACTGTCCTGTTCCTCCTCCTCCCCGGCAGGTCTTGTGCAAGTCATAGAACCAACTCGGTTGGAAAAGACCTTTAAGATCATGGAGTCCCCAGTGCATCCTTGCAGAAGGCATGCGGAGATGAGTCCATGGCAGTGATTGCATCAGCCATAACTTCAGATCCAGATTAAATTCCTTTAGGGAAACAGCTTTGAGAAACTCTGTGAGCTGGAAGTGGGGGTTCCCACATCTCCTGTGCTGCAGAACCTAACAAACACTGAGGCTCCCAGGTCCACAGGCCACAGCTGGCCCTGAAAGCATTGCAGTTATCTCCCTTTTGCAGAAGAGGGGCAGAACAGCAGATATGGAGAAGAGAAGCTGGGTGGAGACCTCAGAGCAGCTTCCAGTGTCTGAAGGGGGCTACAAGGATGCAGAGAGAGGCTCTTCATCAGGGACTGCATCAACAGGACAAGGGGTGATGGGTTCAAACTGAAACAGGGGATGGTCAGGTTGGAGGTAAGGCAGAAGCTCTTCCCTGTGAGGGTGCTGCGGTGTTGGCACAGGGTGCCCAGAGAAGCTGTGGCTGCCCCATTGCTGGCAGTGTTGAAGGCCAGGTTGGACACAGGGTCTTGGAGCACCCTGCTCCAGTGGAAGGGGTCCCTGCCTGTGGAACTGGATGAACTTTAAGGTCCTTTCCAACCCAAACCATTCTACATAGATGAGACCGTATTTAGAGCCAAGACTCAGGTACCTAAATCCCTTTATGGATCTGACCTGTGGAACTGTGAGCGATCTTAAGTTCAGCCTCAGATGAGAGGTGCAGGAGGGAGTCCTGAGGAAACCCCAGATTCTTCCTCATCAGGCTGAGTACTGAGTAGACTTTAATAGACGAGGGAATGAAGAACATAAAGCAGCTAGTTGTGTCTAACTGCTTTGAAATCCTTCAATGCCAGAGGTTTCTCTATAGCAAGCATGTTATGAAATAATAGGAAGATGACCCTGTGTTTCCCCCCCAAAAAAACCCCAAAGTCATCACAAAATCCGCAGCTGCTCCACATTTGCAATAAGCTGTTTAAAACAAAACAAACCCATCCATTTGCTCCAAGAAATACACATTCAGCACTGGCAGCTTGCTTCCCTCTTTTCTCCGTCCCCGAGTACTTAAGCTGAAAGGAGGGGGAAAACCTTGCAGGAAAAAGCCCCAAGAACAGCAGCTGCTCTCCTGTTGACTCCAAAGCTGTTATTAAACTTGAGGATCCCGTGCTAGCAGAGCACAGCTCGAGCAGCATCCTCTGTGCTCACCATCAGCAGCACCAAGCTCTAATAACGCAAGCAAGTCAGATTCCCACCTTCAAATTCCTGGAAGTTTATAGCCTAAAGAGCTACATGCCAGCATCTGGGTATGAGCAGGCTCAGCTGGAGAGCATTATGAAACCCTCCCCTGCTACAGCAAAACATCAACAGACTGAATCCTCAGGGCAGAATGGGCAGGCTCTTACTTGGAGCCAAACATCACCATTGTGGTTTAAACCAAGCTATTCTCAGTGGGCTTCAGAATGAGGTGCAGGCGAAATGAAGCAGCAAGAGGATGTATTTCATATGACCCCTCCTCAAGCCCTCAGCTTTAGGTGATGAAAAGCCATAGGGTAGAATTAGGAAGCTCTTTAGGCCACTGTAATCACCCCCCTGAAGCCATTCCACATTGTGGCAGCATCAGGCACACCATCTGAACCTCCTATCCAAAGCTGCTTCACTCAACAAAGGCTGGAAGGAGGACATGGATGGTTCAGCATTCCAGCAGTTCCATAGGAAACTACAGGCTCCTTCAATGAGCTATGAGAAGATGCAACATGGTAGGAGCATGAAAGCAACCAAGACCTGCTTGCAGGCAGTAGAATTCTTCAGGGAAGAAGGAATGGAAGCCCAAGAAGGAAACCCAAGAGAACCAGAGCCCACTTAAAAGCAGCAGCTCACCCCTGTTAATGTATTTGTGTGTTTCTTTGTGGGTTGGTTGGTTCTTCGTTTCCCTTGGGATGTGCTGTCTGTCAGTGGATGGGGATGGGAAAACCCCAACAGCAAGCCAAGGTGGGACATGGGCTGCATGTAGCCTGGACAACACATCAGTAGTGCCATTCAGTTCCCACTGCTCTCACTGGTGTCAGGCTGGGACCTCCTAGGGCCAGTTTTCCCTGTCCTCAAAGTCACTGTTAAAACGTGTGAAGCTTGGGAACAAAATTCCTGCTCCACTGAAGGGAATTTTTATCCCCTTGGCAAGAGGGATTTTTTGCCTGGCTACTGCACATTCAGGTGCCAAACCCTGTTCATCCAGGTTGTGCTCCTGGAAAGTTCCAGCCAAGACTTTTGGCCAGATCAGCTTGTACAACATCTCTCCATGGCTATAGGGAGATTTCCCAGAGTTCCAGATGTGAGGAAGCAATCAGGTGCATCACTGATCACAGCAGAAGTGATGCTAGTGTAAGTACCTCATTTGTGTACTTCCAGACATGGGCTTAGTAGGGTGTTTGTACTGATCAAGCTGAGAAATGCATGCTTGGTACCAGCAACTCATCTGTTGTTTGCAATAGGCAAGTAGAAGTAGCTGAGATTTAAAATGGGAATAAAGCCATCCATCAGCATTATAGAATCATAGAATAGTTAGGGCTGGAAAGGACCTTAAGATCATCCAGTTCATTCCTGCACAATGACAAAGGGGACGGCTCCCTTCTGCTCTGTGGGTTCTCTCCAAGCCGGAGATGCAGCTGGCTGTTTGGAAACAGGCCGCTGACAACAGTGCTGCGTAAGATAGAGGGTAAAATGAGTCAGTTCAAGACTTATTAGGAGAGACCAAGCAGGAGGCGATGATCTGAATCCAGCTCTTTCACCCTCCTTGCAGGCCAAGGGAATGGAACCGTTCAGATCTTCCATGGGGACACCAGAAACAAAGCATCCAAACAGATGCTGGCTCTGCTCACATCAAACACCTGCATGTGATATACACTTGATTGTCAAACACACCCAGGAAACTAAGACCAGCACGGGAAAGGTAATTGCAATCTATGTTGGTAGTAAAGAGGTCACAAGAGACCTGAGCTGCCTGAAGCCAAGGTATGGATTCACCTAAGAGTTCTGATAGACCCCAGGCATAAAAATGGGAAGCACTGCTATGGTTGAATAAAACCCACATCTAAAGTGGCAAATGCAACATAGGATCATACATAGTTTGGGTTGGAAAAGACCTTAAGATGATCCAGTTCCAGCCCTCTGCCATAGGCAGGGATGCCTCACACTAGACCATCTGAAGAGAGCTTCAGGAGAAGTCTTGGGCACTATAAGTAGTTGATGTCAAGCTAGACAGGGGGGATGCAAGGGAGCAGAGTGGAAGATGCAGGGAGATAACCTCCAATGGCTTTTAAAAGAACTAAATTAAGGTCCTCACATAAAGGGAGGAGATGGTAGAAAATGCAATGGTGACCAACCCAAGTACTACCAGAATGCTGTTCGTCAGCCTGGAGAACATAAGAACAGAAAGGGAATGAAGAGAGAACAAAACCAACTCTGAATGAAGACAAAAGCTGGTCATTATTCCATACAGCCCAAGGCCTAAGGGACCTGCAGCAGCAGGATCAGGCAATGGGTTTAACACTGCAAAAGGAAGCATCTTTTTCTCTCAGCACACAGTTAAAAGCAGAACTCATTCCCACAAGACTTTGTGGGAGTTGAAAATATAAGAGGGCTCAATAAGAATTAGACCCATGTGAAGACAATACATCTAACAATGCCTATTGAACACTGGGATCTGATGGGAACTTCCAGGCCTGGACATCCCCCAAAAGAGTGATGCTGGAAACTGAACTGGAAGCTATAGGGTGCAGCAGCCTTAGATACGCTTCTACTATATAAGGCTTCAGACCCTGGCTTGAGTGGCCTCCTTAGGACCACACAGGTTAGATATGTATCAAACAGGCTGAGTAGATGTGCAGCAACCAAGTCCATCTCTTCAGTTTGAAACCATTCCTGAATATGCCTTCCTCACTGAGGGAAAATGGGATAAATCCAAGAGAAGCAGAATCCACCAGGATCACTCTTTCTAGGGTATATCTGTTAACAGCATGGAAAGATAATGTCAGTCTCTCTACTGAGACCAGAAGCAGGGATTGAGCTTGGTCTCAGCTAAAAAGCCCAATGCTTCCTCCTTGTTAGGTATAGAACTAGAAGCTGAAAGCTATGGCACTCCTGTCCTGTCTCCATTGGAGAGAAAAGCTGTGGGTTGCAGGGGATCAGGTACTATTCATTCAGGTGGGTTGTGATTCAGACTCTGGACAAGCATGGGTTTGGATGCAATCCTCCTCGTGCTCCTCCTCATTGCTTCAGCTGAGCTCGAGCATCAAGAGAGATCTTCAGCACAGCATCCTGATCAGGAGGACCTTCAGCCTGCAGTCAGTCATTCAGGAGATCCTAGAGCACATTAAGGCTTCTACTGATGGAGAAGACAATGTGAAGAGGCTTAGAACAGTCCCCCTTCACCTAATGCTCCAAGCGCTTAACCTCAGCTCCAAACCAAAGATCCCAGGCCCTCTCCTTGCAACAAGAGCAATCTTTTCACCTAGCATCCCACAAAAGCTTGTTCCATAGGAAGCCCAGCCAGGCTTTCTGCAGTATTTCCTATAGCCAGGCCCTTGCTTTCTCCACCAAGGAACACTTTGTTCAAAGACAGCTAATGACCCATTCCCATTTGCCTATAGAATGACATTGGGTTGTTTCTCCACCACTTGGCTGCCTCTGGCCTGCAGAGCTTGTCAGGGCTAATTGTATTGGCTTTCTCATTGAGGGATTTTTCCCCTCTTTGCATGTGTTTTCTGTTCCGAGCATAGCACAGTTTCAACAGGTTTTTGATGCTGTTGTTGTTGTTGTTCTTGACAAGAGCTGCTGTTATGAAACGCATCCTAATGGCCCTGCCAAAGCCCCAGCTCTATTTGACGCAGGAGCAAATTGAGACCATTTGGTACTCAGGGCACTGGACATCTTATTCAATCTGCAAAAGAGCTGGGAAAAGGGAAGAGTTTCTCCTCCCTCCCTCCCCTTCCATTTCAATACACTCATTTGTTCCTGCAGAAACAGCCTGCTTCTTTTCCAGTCTTCCCTTTTCCCTAATTTTATCCACATGGATATCCACATAATTTTATCAACATGGACATGGAAAATAACCTGCCCGCTCCTCTCAGCAGATGCCCACCATCAGTCAGGTCATTGAACCAGCCTTAGGGGACACAGGCTGTCCCTTGCACCCTTTTGCCAGGGGCAAAGCTACTTGAACGGCAGCAAAGCCAGAGCAATGCATGGCCAAGCCTCAGCGCCAGCACAGAGTAGAGACCCACAGCTGATGGTGGAGCCAAACTCTGCAGGAGAGCACCCTCTCTTCCAACACACTGGGGGTTTGAGGTCTAGGGGAGGAGGCTGCAGATCCCCTACCAAGCGAGGCCTTCCCCCCCATGGAGACAGAGTGCCTCAGCCTTGAGGGGGGCCCGTGTCAAGATCACAGCCGTCGCGTGAGGTCTGGGCAATGGATTCTCCTCCCCACTGTGCTCCCCATCGTAGCAGCTCGTTTATCAGGGAAGCGTGCCAGCAAGATGAGGTGGGGGGAGATCTGGACCACAGCTGTGCTCCCAGCAGCCCTCCACTCAGACAGGACTTACAGCATCCCAACAGCAGCTTGGCTGGATGGAGGCGACGTGGGACCATCTGCATCGGGCATCCAGGAGCTCAGAGACTTATCATACTTTTCCATCCTGGAAAAGGCAAAAGGGATGCTCTGAGTGTAGGACAGCATCAGCTCAGGTGAGGCAGATGACTACACAAGCCACACCACAAGCTGCAGAAGGTGACAGGTCAAGCAACCTTGCTACCCTAGCACAAGAGATGGGAGCAAAGCCTCCACTCTATGGCCTGCCCAGGGGAAGATTGGCTGCCTCAGAATAGATGCTGTTCCCCCATTGGACTTCTTAATGGACAGCTTGGACTACAATGGCTTTGTCCAGGCTTCAGAGGTATAGAGCTCGGGGATGCTCTTTGAGACCATGGATTGACTCCAGGGAGCCCTTGCACCCCACAAATAGCCCAGGTATCTTAATTTGTTCATCTTAATGCATGGGGATGACCTATTCTGTCACACCCCCATCATTCCAAGGAAGGAAAATCAAACTGTTTCAACAGGAGGTTGAACTATTTAACCAGAGCCCTTGGCTTGGCTGAAGCATCAAGCCATAAAGCCCACATTCAAGCCCATGCAGGCCATGTGGAGTGGATGTGAGAGTGCATCTTGGCAGCACCACCATCACCCCACTCCAGGATGCCCTTCCATGGGCAGAGCCTTTAGAGAAGAGAGCAGTAACTCTATTTTAAACCCTCTGGTTCTAATAAAACCCATTTGCACATGTTCAGAAGCCTTGAATATAACCCACAGCTCTTAGCTTATTTTCAACAATTATAAAATACTTGGGTAATGCACTAAATGTGGAGAAGATGCCAGCACAAAGGGTTGTAAATGATTTACATACACATTAACAGGGCTGGGCTTGCCAGGGAGGCTGAGGAAATAAGGAACTACATGGGTGATGGGTGTTATCTTTCTAACTTAAAGATAAACCTCTTCCTTTCCCCAAAACATAGAGAAGCTGAAGGGCACAGGCTCACACCCATGGCTCAGCCAGCCTAAACCAAGAGACCTAAACCTTAGATTAGGTCCTCTGGGCAAAAATACCCCCTGTCTGGGACAGGGTACCCTCCCCATTACATTTAAAATGAGGTTTTCCTCCTCAAAGCCATAACAACACCTCCTTATCTAAACCCTAACGTTAATCCCTCAATGAGCTCAGTTCTTAGCTACTGCTATCCAGGAGTAAACCAGCTTGTTTCCTGCTGAGCTAAACAAAGGGACATCTATGATGGTAGCGGGATGGGCAGCTGGATGGTCATCTTCATGAGCCCATAGGTAAGCAACTAGAGGAGCCTTTCCTCCATGCAAGCGGGGGATATCACAGCAGACATGATTTTGGGGTGCCATTCCCATGCTGTGGTTCATCATTCCTACTGATGGGAATTTCTGCTCAACTCTTCCCTGCTGGGGCCAAACGTACCCCTCTCTTTGACTGCAAAAGGAAACTCCAAGGGAGAGCAAAGGCAACTCCTTGCAGAGTGCAACTAAAGCTTTAAAGATAGGAACCAGAAAGAAACAGCTAGGTTAGCATCCATCAGGCACCCTTGGCACCTGTCTCCAGCCACACACAGCTCAGACCATCCGGTGGCAGCAGGCAGGCTTATACATCCCAAAGCAGCTTGTTCTGGCCAGCAGCATGTGACAAAAGCTCTTGTGTCTGTGGAAGAAAGAGCCCTGCAGGGCACACTGATGGGGGGAAGCAATTCTGAATGTACTCTTAGCAAGCGGCTGTCATAGTTCTCACTGCAAAGTCATCTCTCCCACCTTAACATAAGTAGGGACCTAGACCATTACTCAGCCCAAGTGGCTTCAGATCTGCTGCTGCTTGGCCCAGCCTGAATCCCAGCCTGGTTTGGGTTGGAAGGCCAGGGAAGCTGTGGCTGCCCCATTGCTGGCAGTGTTGAAGGCCAGGTTGGACACAGGGGCTTGGAGCAAGCTGCTCCAGTGGAAGGGGTCCCTGCCCATGGCAGGGGTTGGAACTGGATGAGCTTTGAGGTCCCTTCCAATCCAAACCAGGTTGGGATTCTATGAGACGGGACCCACGTACCTATCAAGAAGTTGGAGGCATCTGCATCATACCCAAGGCAAAGGGACTGAAAACACACAGAGTATCCCCTTAACTCACTGCCTAGCCCATTTAAGCCTATGGTGAGGTTTGCTTCCTAACAAAGATACCTAGGAGACAACCCATGGCAAAGAAAAAGGCAAACCAGCAGTCCTACACAGGCATAACTAGCCTGCATGGATCTGGGGTGGGAATTCTGCCTGGGATTATTAATGCCTTACTGATATCCACATGGTTAATACTATCTGTACGCCCAGCCTCTGTTGCCTGGGCTGCATACAAACCTAGGTGGGGTTGTTACCATTATAACACCCTCCACACTTCCTTTTCCCAGTGGTGCAGTTAGGGATGAATCCTGATGTTTTCTTTTGTACAAAACAGTTAGGTCAGCCCAGAAGCATTGCTTAAGACAGCTCAGCTGGACAGAAAGGAAGGTTACAACAGCTTAAAGAGGGAAGCAGCAATGCAGCGGGGAGAGGTGTATTCACATACCTTAGGAATTAGCACAGGCTGAGATGGAGTCTTTCCCCTGTGACACCCTCAGTCCAGACTTGGCATCTTCTGATGTGAAGCTCCCAAGAAACCACCCCAGAATTTACCTTAATAGCAGAGGTTTTCCACCTTGTCCTATTTGGGTGTGTAATAACTCTGTATTCAGGACAGAACAGCATTCCCTGGATCCTGCATTGGCCTGGAGCTAAGGCAGGACCTGAGCAAACCGGCCATGAGCTGCCTTTCACATTGGCTGCAGCAATAGGGATGCTTGAGGGGTACCAGGAGCACTGCACAAGGGGGGCCTGATGCAGCTCTCGCTGGCACTCCTCTAATTGCCCCTTAAACAGCACCAGTTACCTGGGGAACATCAGCCCAGATGTGTTGCTTGCATCAAGGGGGTGCAGCTCCCCACATACAGTGATAGTCACTATGTTGCCTGTATCCAAGGGCTGTGGACCACTTCTCCCCTGCACAGAGATGGGTCCCAGTTTCCAGAGGGTGAATTTTGCTCTCCTTTCTTTTGCTTCAGACGAACATTCCCCTCGTTTCCTGTGGAAAGCAGCACACGTGGGACTATTTTTACCCTGGTTTATTTTTACTTTAAGTCTTTCCTACATTGCCTCTCACATGGCTGTAAAGGGAGCATCCCCCACCCCACAGGAACAGGAGCGGATGGAAGGGCGCTTTCTCCCTCTACAGCACAGCAGGGCTGGGGGCAAACATGCTGCTGCTAATTACAGTGCAGCATCACTTAATCAATTGCTGCTTGCAACCTTGCTCCCTGGGTTATTCCCACTGGGAATACAGGGAGGTTACTCCAGCCAACACCACCCAGTCCTATTGATAGAGACCTCCATCCAAATGCACTCCCTTCCTGACACTACCCCCCCAAGGGACACAATTCATTCTGACCCTCTCTTCTAGCACACAGCACTTTAGCTCCAGGAAGGCAACAGGGTGCTGGAGCAAGCCAAAGGGGTTGCATTCATTGCCAAAGCCTGGCCACAAGCCATCAGCAGGGCAAGAACCAAGGCACTGTGTGGGTGCATTTGAAACAGGAGCTCCTGTGCCTGTCTCTGCCTTCAAGCAAAGCCTGGCAGGGAGGTGTGGAAGGAGATGGGGATGACTGTGCTTTAAGGTCCCATCAACCCAAACCAGTCTGGGATTCTATGAGTCTGTGATTTCCCAGACCTTCCTCTCACCCTGCTATCACCTCCGAGAGCATCTTCCCAAGTTCCCTAAGGGAAATCACAGCTTTCCTCCATCCCACCAGCCCTCTGCAGCCTGGATAACAGCATGCCACACTGCCCGCAGTGCCACGCTGCCCACAGTGCCAGCCTGCAGCATCTGATGCCAGCTCCCCCGTTACCATGGCAATGCTGTCAAGGTCCAGATAACATTTTCCTCCATCCCAAATCCTCATTTCCCCCTTAGCCACACTGGTGCAGCCAGGAAAGGGTTAGGACACTGCTTCACCATCAGGGCTGTGATCACATCGCATGAAGTCCTCGTGCAGGGATAGCAGCATTAGATCTCGCGTCACAACAGAGGTAAAGCTGAAATCAGTGAGCAGATACTGGTAAATCCTCTGCTGTCTCTTCTCCTTAGACTTAATCACAGGGAAAAACCCAAAAGGCCTGAAACAGTTTTGTTAAATGGAGGAGATTTCTTTCCTTAAAGCAAAGCTCACCATGCAGAGGGGACAGCCATGAGTACAATGATGCTCTCACCATGTCTCTGTGTAGTTCCTTTGCCTGCCCATCCCCTCTGCTCAGTGCCCACAGGACCCATAACCAGGAGCATCAGGGCCTGCACCACACTTGCATGGACACCCCTGCCCTGGGGGACCAGCACCAGCCCCCTTGGCAAGCAGCAAGCTGCACAAGAGCATCCCTATGGTCCTTTTTCACCCAGGTGCTGTTTCCTGGTGGCCTCCATCCAGCTTTGCCATAGCAACACTTAGGCAATTAGCTATAGATGCATCCCCTCACCACAGACAGGGAATACCACATCTTCCCACTACCCACCTCCAGAGGGAAGATGGGAAAGCAGCTACTGAGGAGTAGTTGCACACTGTCTGCATCCTGAACTGTGAGCTCTTGTGCCATCCCTTGTTCCTTGGGAGCAGAGCCCAGCCCCTCCTGGCTCCATCCTCCTGTCAGTCACTTGTAGGGAGCCATTGGGTCCCCTCTGAGCCTTCTCTTCCCCAGACTGAACCCCCCAGTCCTTCCCCATCACAGTTGGGCTCCAGGCCCTGCATATGGGGATGCAGTTACCTCTGGAAGCACCCTGAGTTGGACAGCTCAATTCTTTATCCAGGTACTGAACCCTATGGAGATGGGGGCTTGGTCCTGCCCCCAAGCAAGCCTTGTGCTGCTGGCACGTGGGGTTTTCATCCTCGCCACCCTTGATTTACAAGAGCGGTGCTTTGGCAGCCACGCTGAGGACATGGATTAGCTGATGCTGGGCCCTCATTCCAGGAAATGCAATCCATTTATCAAAGTGCTCGCAGTTCCCAGTTCAGGGCAGGTGAAGCACTAATAAATATCGAGCAAAGCAAGTGAATCAGCCTCTGAAGTAGCTGCATAAATAAAAGGCTATTAGAACAAAAACCCTATGATCTGATGCTCGGTGCCAACCCTTCTCCAGCTCTGAGCACTGGGACTTTGCATTCCCATCTCACAGGGCAACTCATTGGATGGAACAAGTCGTCTCTACATGGCAAACTCCAACCTGCAGCTGCCTCCAACCGAGATGAACTCACACATCATTGTTTGACTGGGTTAAAAGCTGCACTGAGTGCCATCCAGGGCTGAATCCCAGCTAATGATGCCCTGCTCTGCCCTCTCAAGCTGGCATCCCCATGTCCAATGCTTACCACAGTTGAAAAGCAAAGTGCTGCCTGGCAAAGAATGAGCTGCTGATGTATTGCAACACCCTGCATTTGGAACCTTCAGCCATCATGGGCAGGAGCGGAGCTTCCAGAGATGGGATGTAAAAGGAAGCAGGAAAGCAAAGAGAACTTTGATTCTGGGGCAAAAGAGCACCTGATCAAAGGGAGCAAAGCTGGCAGCCCCCATTCCATACAGACAAAGCCTTTCAGCTCCCCTGGACAAGGCATTAGGAAACAAATGAGCTCTGTTTGTCTCCATAGAGGTGAGAAACGCCTCCAAAACCTCACCATGGCTTCAATTTGGTGACAGAAAGCAGCACATAGGGAGAAGAGGGCAATCACTCCATCCACTCTCCTTCATCCATCATGCCCCGCATATGCCTTCAGTCTCAGGGCTGGCCAGGATGCTCCCCATGGGTACCCATTGTCCTTCATCCAGCTTGGCAATAGGGAGCTGGCCTGGGGAGGGTTGTGGAGGTGCTGAAGTCAACTCTGATGGAGATCCGGTGCCTGACGTTCATGGGATCTGTGGAGGAACAGGGTTGCTGCTTTGAGCATCCCTCTGCAGGTGTGACAAGGGAGATGTGATCCTGCCTGTGGTTGCAGGAGTGCCAGAGAGCTGCAAGGTAAAAGAGACAAATCAGGGTAAACCAAACAAATCCCCACAGATTGAAGGCATTGGAGAGGTTTTACTTTGATGCTGCTGAGAAAAGGACTGACAAAACCCACCCTTTACAAGCAGATAACTGTGAAAACACAGCAAACCGAGCCCCACATGGGCTCCCAATACTTAGACCATAACACTATTACACAGAACCATAGGATCCCAGACTGGTTTGTGTCAGAAGGAAGCTTAAAGCTCATCCAGTCCCATAGGCAGGGACACCTTGCACTAGAGCAGGTTGCATCAAGCCCCATCCAACCTGGCTGTTCCCAGTTTTCCCCCCAAACTCTGCCTACGTTTACCCACAAAGATGAACCAGATCCAGCTTCTTTCCAAGCCTCACTAGTAGGAGGACATGCGGCTGCTTCTTTGCCCCATCTCCTTCAAGGAGGAGAGCACCAAGCCATTCACTCCTGCTGCCCACAGAGGCAGCACATCGCCTGCTCCCTGCCCTCCACGCTCCAGTGGGATGGGACACGGCCCAAGGATGCCCAGCAGCATCACCTGCCTGCTCAGCACCTCCAGGACACCAGTTGCCTCCCTGCTAGCATCTGCTGCACCAGGCTATGGAGCATGGTCCGAGGGCTTCGGGGCTCTCTGCTCCCCCTCAGCACAGGTAGGGAGCAGGCTCCGGCTCCAGTGCGGCAGTGACCTCTAGTGACTCTTTTCGGTCCCCATATCAAGGGGGTAGTGACAAAGACCTGGCCACAGGCTGCCATGAAGGATGCTGACCTTGTGCATGGGTCCCCATCACAGTGCTCTCTGGCTTGTCCCCCAGCCTCCCTGCCACCAATCTGTTCCTCAGAGCTGAGCTGCAGCATCCTCCTGATGCCCAGGTACCTGCTGAAGTTCAAGAGGTGGGAACTACACGAGCCTTATGCTGCTCCTCTGAAGAATCCATTGCCCTTTGCTCCTGTATCTCCAGGAAGCAGGATTCCCTTTCTGCTCAGGTAAGTCAGCAATGGAAGAGACTGGTTTGGGTTGAAGGAGCCTTAAAGCTCATCCAGCTCCAACGCCTTGCACTGGAGCAGGGTGCTCCAAGCCCCTGTGTCCAACCTGGCCTTCAACACTGCCAGCAATGGGGCAGCCACAGCTTCTCTGGGCACCCTGTGCCAGCGCCTCAGCACCCTCACAGGGAACAGCTTCTGCCTTATCTCCAACCTGACCTTCCCCTGCTTCAGTCTGAACCCATCACCCCTTGTCCTGTTGCTGCAGTCACTGATGAAGAGCCCCTCTCTGCATCCTTGTAGCCCCCTTCAGACACTGGAAGCTGCTCTGAGGTCTCCATGCAGCTTCTCCTCTCCAGGCTGAACAGCCCCAATGTTCTCAGCCTGGCTTCATACAGGAGCTGCTCCAGCCCCTGCTCATCCTTGTGGCCTCCTCTGGACTCACTCCAACAGCTCCATGTGCTTGTATGCTGAGGACACCAGAACTGCACACAGTGCTGCAAGTGGGGGGGGGAGGGGGGGTGTCTCACCAGAGCAGAGCAGTGCATATGGGCAGCATCCCCTTTGACCTGCTGCTCACACACCTTTCAATGCATCCCAGGACCCTGCTGAACCAGCCCCCTTCTCTCAAGTAGAAGACAAAGCAGCTTAAGCTGAATTCCCTCTCTCAACAGACTGGATTAGTCTGCACAGAGCAACACAGGAGTAGCTGGGGATGGTGGCACAAGCAGACCAAACAGTCAGCTCTTCCCACCCATCTCAGGCTGCACCAGGATATATCCCAGCAGGGAAGCCACCAAGGGAGGAGGCAAAGGCTGTCCTGGGATGCTGCGGTGGTTTCCCATGCCTGGGGCTCTCCATTTAGGGGTTAATCACAGCCCCAGCCAACAAGCTCCGCCTTAGCTTAGCCTGGATGCAGGCACAGCAGCCCCGGTGGGGCTGGATGGGGCCTGGCTGTGGTATCTCAAACCACACACAGCCAGGAGGAGCAGTCTCCCAGACAACACACAGGCTGGTAGCTCAGTTCAAAGTTCTCCTCGGTACAAACACGGGCTCCGAAGGTGATTTGTTGGAGCTGGAAAGGAGCTGAAGTTAATTACACAGCAATGGAACATCACACTTTAATATCACTTAGCTCCCCTTTGGCCAGGCTGACCTGGAATGCTGCTCTGCTCCAGATCCGGACCAAGCTCCAGATAACATCCTAGCTAAACAAGGGAGAGGCAGGTAATGGGGTGCATGACCTCAGCAGGGCACAGGAAAGCAGGTGATGGAGCACAGGGCTACGGCTGGTTACATCCACAAATGTACGGGAGCTTCCCATTCCTTGTGCTTTTCCTAGGAAGGCCCATGCAGCTGTTGTTTGAAATCCAGGCAGCTCCTCACCACTTACAGAGGTGATGCTCCTCATGGCCCATAGTCATGGAATGGGAAGGGACCTTAAAGCCCATCCAGTTCCAACCCCTGCCACAGGCAGGGACCCCTTCCACTGGAGCAGGGTGCTCCAAGCCCCTGTGTCCAACCTGGCCTTCAACACTGCCAGGGATGGGTCAGCCACAGCTGCTCTGTGGTTCTCTGTTGCAATGCTGCTGTCTGTGGCCATGCTGGAAGTCCCCTGGCCCGCAGCCTGTCAGCCCTTGGCCAGATGAGCTCTTCACTCACCCACTTGTTAAGCAAGAGCTGGAGCACCGTGGCCAAGGGCAGTGCAGGTGCCTCCTTCTGTGCTCTGAGAGCCTGGGAAAGCCTGCTGGGAATGATGGGGAGCAGGAGCCTCGTCCTGTCTGTGGCTGGCCCAAGCTGACCACATGCTACTGAGCACCTTAAAGCTCCATCCCTGGCAGTGCTCAAGTCCAGGCTGGATGGGGCTTGGAGCAAGCTGCTCTAGTGGAAGGTGTCCCTGCCCATGGCAGGGGATTGCAACTAGATGAGCTTCGAAGTCCCTTCCAACCCAAACCATTCCATGATTCTATAAAACGGGGAATTCCAGGGTTGTTCTGGGTGTCAGCAGCCAAAGCAGAGTCAAAAGCATGGAGTAAAGGGCCCTTCCTACATGCTCACAGCCTTGGCTGCCCCAGCCCACCCCACAGCAACCCGCAGGCCCATGGAGGAAGCTCAGCTCCCCCCAGACAGGCTGAAGCCCTGCAGAGAGGAATAACAGACACCAAGGGGAACACCAGCCCCACAGGGACTTCATGGGGTGGCAATCACCATGGCCAGGGATAAAGAGGAGAGGTTGTGCCATGAAAGCACAGAGATAGATGCGCTGTGCCTGCTGCAACACCAGCTGTGCTTCACCTGACCTCACCAGCCCAAAGGGAAGCAGGAGGTTACATGGGAGCAGCCCCAGAACTCACCGACCTGGCCTTGTTTTGCACAGGAAACACTTGGAGCTATCCATAGGAGCCGTGGAAGGATCTGGAGGCACTGACAGGACCTGGGAGCTCATCTCCTGAGGGATGCTTAATGGTACGTGCAGGTCACAAGGAGCTGTCAGACACACTGGCTCACATAACCTGCACCCACAACAGTGAATGCACAGTCTTCCACCCTGCTGCTCTTCCTCACCGTATGGAAAGCAACATTGGGAAGGACCATCATTGCCATGTTGGGACAGATTGATGCAAGGATTACCTGGGTACTGGACCAAGTCAGCTGAACGCAATGTTTGAGCTCAATGCTCTGCCAGCAGGGTTTGCTCTTCCCCCCTCACCTCCCTTCCACTGTCAAGCTGCAATATTCCTTCATCACTCAGATGATGATCACTTCACCCTATGGAGAAGTCAGCAGGGATTTGTGAGACCTCTCATGGAGCACAGTGGCTCTGCTTTCCCATCCTCATTGGAGGTCCACCCCGCCTGACTTCCAGGATTGTCCCAGTTGGTCACTGAGGACAACAGGAGCCCCAGTGCTACCTGCACCCCACAAAGATAAAACGTGCAGCCTGATCCATCAGCAACCCTTCCTTAACCACACACTCGCATTCCCCTGCTTACAGCAATGTATGGAGACACAGGAACGTTGTCCTGGAGGTGCAGCATCCTGCATGCCAACCAACGCAGCCTTCATCCCCCATGCAGCAGCACCGGTGTCTGGGATTGTGTCTCCAGGCCATGCTCCATGTGGATCAGAGGTGATCCACAAGCAGGTGGAGGAATGAGGTGTGGTGTCTGCCTCTCTCAGACACAGCAAGTTCAGGTCTCATTTGTACCTGCAGCTTTTGTTTGGGAGCGTGGAGAACATCAGCAGGGATCAAAGAGCCAGGAGTGGGCCCATCAGATAGAGAAGCAGCTAGGCTGGGCTCCAGCACCTGCAGGAGAATCACACAGCACCAGCAGGCAACGGGCTTGGTTTGATCTTGCTGTGAACATGGCTCTGGCAAATAAAGACTTGGAAAGTGGGAACTGGAGCAAAACCTGCCTGTTCCCTGCATCCTGCCACCTGCCATGACACTGAGCAGCAGCTATGGAAGGAATGCAGGCCTCCTGACAGGAGGCTTCCAAGAGCTTCTCACTGAGTGGCTGCAAGGGGAAATCATTTCCCTTGCTCATGAAAGCTCCTTTCTCTAGTGAGAAAAAGGATTGCCAACCCACACCACCAAAGTGGGGTGAAGCAGGCTGCTGGGAGCCAAGGCTTTGCTCATGACTTCAGCAAGGATGTATGGCACATTGTCACCACTGCATGGGACCTTTCTGCCAGGGAAAGCCAGGCTGTAGCTCCCTTCAGCCCAAGAACACAGCTTGGAATGCTTGTTCCATCATGCAGACAGTGCTTTATAAAGCACTTATTTCACATCCAAGTTAAACAGGGTCATGGGAAGCAACACTGGCAGAGCGGGGTTGTTTTGACCAACATGGATGGGAGCTCCCAGGGCCACACACCTCTGATCAGCTTGCCCATCATCACATGCACATCAGCTATGAACACATATGGAGGAGAGACAATCCTTTTCATTGATCATGGAATGGTTTGGCTTGGAAGGGACCTTAAAGCTCATCCAGTTCCAACCCCCTGCCATGGGCAGGGACACCTCAGAGGGTACTCCAAGCCCCTGTGCTCAACCTGGCCTTGAACACTGCCAGGGATGGGGCAGCCACAGCTTCTCTGGACAACCTGAATACCTCAATGTGAAGTGCAAAGCACAAGGGGGCTCAGACACATGCAGGTAAGCACAGAGGCTGACCCTGTCATACCTGTAACAGTTCCAGTTGGCCCCCAGCTGACAAGGAATCTCCTAATGGACATACTGGGAAAGCACAAACATGTACCAGTCAGCCCTAGGAAAGGCCATGGCTGGATGGTGAAGAGACCAAACCTGAAAAGCAGTAAGCAGAGTTCTTAAGAGTGGGATGGGTATTGGCATGAACTCACAGGTTCCAAAGGCTGAGAAGCAATCTTCACCACCTCATCTGAGGCTGTAGCATGTCAAGCCTTCATTTTGGTGGCAGGACCAATTCTCACCCATCTTCCCTTTCCATGCAACCAAAAAGTGAATCCAAGGTGGAGTTACCTGCAGGACTGCAGCCACCACGAACACTGATGGTTCTGCCCATGGTTTGATGGCTGTAACAGAACCACCACCATTCCCCTGGGATCTGCCTTAGTAAAGCAGGCAGAATCAAGCACGGGATATGACAGGCAAAAGGCAGACTTCCCCACACATTAACACAGGCAGTGGGAACTCAGGATAAGAGGACAGACTGCAGATGCTATCGCATGCGCACCTACGCAGAACAGCGGAGAGGACTTGGGCCATTTTAGCTTCTCCAGCCTCCCTTGAAGACACATTCATCCAACTGGCACAGCACAGTCCTCAAAAGGCAGACTCTTTACAGCTGGTTTGCTAAGAGATGGGGTTTTCTGAGGTGTTGGAGTGGGAAGGAGGCAAGAGAACAACACAGCTCCTTCCTACAGCAAGGGGAGAGAAAGCCATTTCCTTTACAGATTCAGTTTATAAACAGTTTTACTTCTAAAGTAGAGTTAAACCCTGGATTGGAACAAAAAAAAAAAGGAGTAATTTCAACATGCATTTTGTCATATCCCACTGCTTTTCCTGCTTGGAATTCAAGTCCTCTCCATCCAAAGCTCAGGTCAACTGTCAGTGTGCTGCTGGAGCAGGCTTTTAGGAATGCTCTGCACCCCCCCTTGTGCCCCACTATGACAAAGTTGAAGCCAAGAGCTTCCTCAGCACTACACCCAGCCCAAACAGTGCTTCTACCTTCTAGGAGATCCACCACCCAAGTGAGTTACAGTACCTGGAGGACACAGCAAGGCTGAAGTGGAGGACACCTGTAAAAACAGAGCTGGGTTGCTCCAAAGGCAACCTAAAGCCACACAGATGTTCTTTTCATCTCCATGCTCATTACTCACTGCTGAGAGATGCTGCTCTGGATAGGGAAAGAACAGCTAACTAACACTAACTGCTCGGGACCTCATGGCACAGAAGACAACAGCCACTCGGGCTGCCAGCTCCTCAGGCATGAGCACACCTTCCTGCAGGACACATGGGATAAGGAAGCCCATTGCTGAGCTGCACCAGGTTCAGTGCCCCAAGAACCAGCCTCTGGAAGGTGAAAAGGCACAGGTCATCTTGCACCAGTCCAAGACATGCACAGGACTATAGAACTGCACCAGTTCTGCTGCATTTTCACTTGCACCCCAGCACTTGCTCATCACTGTGAGGACACCAGCTGCATTAGTGTGGCATCAAAGCAGTCAGCCCTTTGGCTTCTAGAAAGCCATAAAACCTGGAAAGAAAATGCTACAGGATCAGTGGGATGAGCCACATTTCTATCCCACTGCTCAGGTATCCAACTGGGCCCCCAAGGAAGGGATCTTTTCATCCTAGTTTTGATATGGAAAGAGGAAATCCAAAAGCAACGGAATGCCTGGCAGCACTTATGATCAGTGAGGAAAGGAGTTAGCCCCTTGTTGGAAACACAGAAACACTGCAGCCTAACTCTGGAGAGCAGTGCTTGAACCTGTGCCAAGATGCCTCAGTTCTGGGGCTAACTCACACCAAATGAATCATATCCTCACAAAGAATTTCAACTTGGAGTTTCAGGGACTCGCATGACATTTGTCTCTCATACCCAACAAACATCTTCATGCCATGCCCATGCAATGGAAGAAGCTCGGACTACAACTGGTAGCAATTAGTTTGGAGGGGGTTTTGTACTGTTTCAATTGAGATCAACAGTTATTCCCTTCTTCCAATGAACACTCTGCTTTCCTCCTTTGATGAGGATGTCCAGTAAGAGGCTTTCAGAACACAATCCAACCTTGGGGTTTCTGAGCATGTGCACTCTTCTAATGAAACTAAGAAAACCCCATGCATGACACAGCGAGACATTCACTTGTGAGAGCCAGGAAGAGACAGGTTTAATTTCTTTTGATTCAGCAAAACAACAAGAATCCTGGATAATAAACCACAGCCTTGATGAAGAGCAAGTCCAGCCCTGATCTCGTCTGCCCCTGTAATCCCAGATCACTTTGCTATCACACATAAACCAGCCAACATCCAAAGCACCCCAAATTCATCAGAGAAGAACAAAGCAGAATAAAGTGATTTCCCTTCTTAAGGGCTTATTCTCTTAAGCTGGAAGATGATTTAACCAGTGTTCTCTTTGTGCTACACAACCGATGGAGGGCAGGCACACACTGAACTCGGCTGCTTCACTCAAGTGCTGTGGTCCATCGCTGTTAGGGCTCTGAAGGGAGCTGACTTCACTTGAGCCAAATCCACTTGTCACCAACTTCAGCATTGTAGCCTTGCCTGAAGTTGCGGCCAGGAAGCTAGAGAAAGCAGAAAGGGCAGTTAGAAGCATGGCTCTTTTGCTCTTTATGGAAACCTTTACATTTGCTTTCCCCACACAATGATTGAAAGTTCATTCTTGAAAAGAACAGAGCTGTGCAGTTGCAGGGGGGACCCACAAAACCCACTGTGCCATAATGGCTATTAAAACTAGGCTGATAATCTCTACAGCACAACAGCACCTGCATTCATCCAGCTCTTCTCCTCTACACACCCTTGTCCCCAGTTTTAGGAAGAAATGACACCTCTAACCACAGCATAGAGCAATCACTCACTAGAATCTCATGCCAAAATAGGAATACATTATTAAATACATGAAATATTTCAGGCGTGAAATACTGAGTTAATGACAACATTAAATTAAACCACTCAAATGAAATCACATCTTTAGACTGCAAGAGATGAACTTAACTTCATTAATTCAAAAGCATCATCTGCTTGTCTCCAAAAGCAAATCCAGAAACCACTACTCACCCCCTACCCAAAGTTCAGCAGCATGGACATGCCTTTAGCCACAGTTCCCAAACCAGGGCTTGAAGAAGCTCAGTAATGCCACAGCACGTTAACCCTCTGGATAGCTGATTTGCACCTCACTGTATGTGAGGCAGCAGATGGCTGGGGAGCACAGCAGGAAGCCTTCCCTGCTGGCAGCACCTCAGCAGCTTGGGCTGGTTGTACAGGTCACAAGAGTTAGCACTTAAGGAGCAGTGTTGAGCCTAGCAACCCATGAAATGCATGGCAAAGGGAAAGGCTGGGCTCTGCTCCCAGGGAACAAGGGATGGGACAAGAGGAACCCTGCCCCAGGGCAGGTTTAGATGGAGCTGAGGAACAATTCCTGCCCCACAGGGTGCTCAGGCATTGGAAGAGGCTGCCCAGGGCAGGGCTGTAGGCACCAGCCCTGCAAGGGTTCACACAGTGTGGAGAGAGGCCTCAGTGCCATGGGGCAGGGGTGGCCTTAGAAGGGCTGGGATTCAATGATCTTAAAGGTCTTTTCCACCCACAATGATTCTGTGATTCTAAGCAGTCTTAGCATTTGAGCCAAGAGCTGATGGCAAGGGAGCTGCAAGCAGGTATCTGTAAGGTCCCTTCTAACCCAAACCACCCTATCATTTGGGAGTTCAAGGAGTTGTGTCTAGACCTAGAAATAACAGTCTGTTACCTCCAAGCCTGTGAAAGGACCTGAGACACTGAAGAGCTATAGTCCATTGGGTCAACCAAACAGATGTCCCACAGCCATACCTTTACACCATGGTCAGGAGAAAGAGGATACACACAACAGTGTGGATGCTGCCTGGCCCTCTCAGCCTGCTGCCACATGCAGACACAGCCCAAAACCATCCAGGGAGTGTTCCAGACACAAAACCCACTGGCCAAGCTGTTCTACCTTCAGCTTTAAAGATGTGGGCTGTTGAAACAGCAGCCATTTTAAGAGGTTACAGACCCAGCACACCCAGAACTACAAGAGAAAGCCTGCCAGGATGGTTGAAATAGCAAGCTCCCTTTCCACAGTGTATGGGCTCTCTCTGCAGGCGACGGAAGAGCTCCTCCAGGCAAGGCAGGCTGTATTGGGTCAGCAGAAACACACTCCTGTGACAGAAGACTCCCCACAAGCGTGCCAACAACGCTGTCATCAAACCATCTCCTCACAAGTTGCTTTGCAAAAGCAACACACATTTGCAGTGCAGTTTCAGCCTGAATACACAGAAACCAGGCTCTGTACCCACTATATCACTGAGCCATGGGAACCAACCCAGCCAGCAACATGCAGTGCATGAAGGAGCTGCTCTGGCAATTGCTCTGAACTGAAGGATCCTATGGAGGCTCAGGTGCTAAAGCTATGCCCTTCAGACAGTACTGACCATGCCCTGAATGTCAGAGCTGCAGAGGTCCTAGCTCCAAAAGCAGAATCTATGTCCAGAGCCTCTTCTCCTTCCTATCTCCAGAAAGGATAAAACAGTGTTCATCTTCAAGATACAAAAATGGAATCAAGAAGAAACCCACCAAGCAAAAGGAAATGAGTTCTGGGAGAAAGCCTGAAGCAAGCAACACTGTTATAATGAAACTCTTGCTCTATAAATAAGCTCTCCACTGGCAGCCTTTACAAATAACAAAGCACAGATCATCTGCTCATCTCCACATAAGTGCTGGTTTCACACAGGACCCCTGACTTGGCCTGATGATTTCCCCTTTCAAAAGGCTGTAAGAGGATCCTGTTTGAGAGAGCAGCCCCTGCAGAGAGAAGCAAGACTCAACTTGATGAAATCTATACTCAACTCCACAACCCTAGCTATTGAATCCAGGATGAAGCCTGTTGTGTTGAGGAAGAGGGGAGAGTGATGTTTGATGGGGTGGGCTTTATTATTCAACTGAAGGCCAGAAAATAAGACACTTCTTGCCCTAAAACATCAGCCTAAAAGACAGCTTCCACCTCCTTCGTGAGGCATACCCTCCCCTGCCTTGTCACAAGCCATTCCTGATTGCTGCTTCCAAGGGGTTTCATTTAAAGTTGCCTTTAATGTCTTGTCTGAACAGCAGCAGAAACCATGCAGCCCTGCTAAGAGCCCCTCCAGCTGAGCAAAGAGGAGATGTGAAATGAAAGCAAATGATTGCTATCTCTGCCCTGCAAACATACAGTGGTGAGCTGGGGAGGACATCAGACCTGCTGTGACCAGCCTGTATCTATTAATTCAAGCACAAACCCAGCTCTCCCTGGGCCTCCCCAGGCACCACATAATTGGCCTTTTGATACTTGAAGAGAGTCCCAGATAAGTGCATTATTAAAGCAACAGGAGCTCTCTGGGAAAACACAGGAGTTGACAGTTTTGTTTCCTGGGTAAATGTGCCCTCTTTACAAGATGCAACACAAGTCCCAAGAGAATTCCATTCATTGTCCAAAACAAATTCCCCATGTGCCTTTGCTTAAAGACATGCACTACATCAAAGCCAATTTTAGAATAAGCATTCATTCCTATTCCAGTGTTCACAGTGGGGCTTGGCAGAAGCAGTCCAGTTTGGGGGTATGTTACACCCAAGCTTTCAAAATAGCCCCCCCAAAAAGAACTGGGACGAGGAAGGCACAATAAGCAAATCCCCTATTACCCAGCAAGCAGAAGGATGTGAATTTATGGTCTGTGCACTGTCTGCACCAGGTACAAGGAACAGATGAGTTCCCAAGAAGAGGATCTTCAAAGCTCACTTATGTACCATAGCAAATAAGCTGCACTACTAGGAACAAGCCATTCCAGAGGGGAGGAAGCTGGCCGTCTTTTAGCACTTCTCAAGCATTAGGCTTCCCAGAGAAGCTGTGGCTGCTCCACCCCTGGCAGTGTTCAAGGCCAGGCTCAACACAGGGGCTTGGAGCACCCTGCTCTAGTGGAAGGTGTTCCTGCCCGTGGCAGGGGTTTGGAGCTGGATGAGCTTTAAGGTCCCTTCCAACCCAAACCATTCCATGAATCTATGATTTGGGAAACTACTGGAGCAGGGTTCATTCCTGTTCTTGAGGTCTTCTGCCTCCTCTTGCCAGAACAAACGCTTGCCAAATGTCACAAGGAGCCTGGATTAAACCAGCCAAATTAAAACACTCTGCACAACATGGCTGAATGGAATGAAGAGCACAACGCCTACAAGAGCGGCTCCTACAGTACCCATCCTCTCATCTCCCTGCTGCACAGCTCAAGCCAGCCCTGCAGCTAGGCTGGATTATTCCACAAGCTCCATCAACCCCCTTGCCCAGGGAGAAGCTATTCACTTCTCCTGGATAGGTTAGTTTTAGGTGACACTGCAGTGGCCTGGTATCCATTTGGCTCACTGAGCTTGCAAAGAGTGGTGGGAGCACCGAGAAGATGTGGGCATGGAGAAAGTGCTGCTTTTTGTGACAAGAAATGGTTAAACTGGTGTTCCAAAGGGCACACAGCTTAAGTTCCCAGCCTATTCTGCCCATAGCTGCTTAGCAAGCACAAGGGCAGGAGTAGGAACAAGTGGCCAGCCCTGAGACTGCACCCAGAAGAGGGAGACTGCCCAGCCAAGAAAAGAGATGATGGCAAGGAGATGGGACAAACTCTATGGAACTTACCAGGAGCTGAGATAACGCAGAGGGGACTCAATATTCACCATCTTTCCCAGTACAAGACCCAGTGGCTTGATGGACTCCTCGCTGAAGGATACCACTGACAAAACTGGAAGGCTTTATGGGAAACCAAGTAGGAATTTGGAAGAGACCTGCCTTTTCCACAAGCCCTGTGCTTTACATCCACATTTCCCAGTCAGAACTATAATGACAATCATCAAAGCCACATCACTTCATCATTTGCAAGTGGCTGGCACATTGACAGGAACGCTCCACATGTGGTACCTGCAAATCACACCTGCATAAGACTGAAGAAAAGGTGTGACTTAATGGCCACCTTAATAATAATAGTAGGGTATTCTATGATGCATGATCAATTGTTAACACCACGTCTCCACAAGTAACGAACAGAATACAGGGTCAACTAGATCCCTTCAAAACCTTCACTAACATCAGCCCAAAGAGACCCATGGAGCCACCAACAGGTCCAGCAGCAAGTGGCACAGAAAGCACTTGACCATCACACTGAAGCTTAACCATCCTTCCCAGGAAGAGTAAGAAAAGCCATGTTATTATCACAGCAGCCACCTAGACACATGCTTTGCAATGCAAGAACTCAGTCTCTGCTCTTAGAAGCCACAGATAGGACAGAGATCCAACAGCTCACACACATCTCCATGGCAGGAGGCAAGTGTAAGCTCTTGTAATGTCACACATTTTTCCACCCCATGGAATGGATGAGACAGATACTCAAGTCCTGCTTTGCTGCATTACACTGTGCAGAACTTCCACTTGGCAGCAAGGATTAGCTCCAAAAGGATGTGATAAAATCTACCACACAGAGCATGAAACTAATGAAATGAGCTGTACCCAAGGTAGAGCCAGCTCAAAGGAATGAAACTGCTCAACTCGAAACGAGCATTAGGAAAAAGATGAGAACGAGATCCTCTCCTCAGTTAAATGAAGATCCCTGCCACGGAAGTGTCTCTCAAAGCTATAAACGTGATGAAAAACTCTATCAAGTGGTTCAGGCTGCAGAGCAGCACACAGCAGCAGCAGGCTGTTTGCTACACGCTGCGCCTGCACTTCAGAGCTCCTCACAGTGACTGCC